>JAOTQH010239141.1:0-12896 GCA_025631255.1 Cornus kousa
GGATTAGTCCGAGCTGCGCTATGCGTGGACAAGCTCAACTCTTCGAATCACGTGAATGGGTCTCACATTATTTTAGGGTTAAGCTAGCTCAGTTGTGTCTGCACTTAGCATTTTTTAATTGTATATTTTTTTAAAAAAAATTATTAAATACTTAAGATATCAATAATATGGTATTCTTGGGCAATCATCATTATTATCCTTGCCATATTTTCATATGCATGGGGTTGCATAAATTTTATGTCTCCATTTCTTTTTATTACCCATTGTTGTAGCGGAAACGCACAAGAATAAAAACAACAATCACACACAAGAACACAAAATATATATGGTTCACCCAAAGATTAGGACTACGCACCGAGCAAATTCCACTATGAAAAAGATGAATAATTATACTGGAGAAATTTCTCTCAATCTCTCCGAATTGCTCTCTCTTGTGTTGGCACAAATTAATCAATCATACAACACATATGATAATCCTCTCATCATCAAGTCATATCCTAAAATCTTTTTAGGGTTGATATATATAGTCCCAAACAATGGAACACAAGTTGTCCTATAAGGACTTCCCAGGAGATCGAGTTGAACCAATTCAACTCCATGTTAATCGGTTCAACTTTGTTGTCTTATGCATGTTGTACAATTCACTAGTCAACTTGAACCTGTTCAAGTGCCCCTGAACCGGTTCAACGTTGGTAGTAGCCAAAGTTCAATTTTACAATTCCAGTTGAACCAGTTCAAAAAACCCTAAACTGGTTCAAAAGTTCCAATAGCCAACGTAGAAACACAATCAACAAATTTAACCTCCCAAATCTTTCACGTAATCAACACGTGATCAGACTCTACAAAACTACAACAATCTCCAACTTAGAGGATGGAACACTTGTAAACCCATTCCATTTTCTTCTCATGCATGTCCCATGCATATCGATGTGCTCATTTATGTCTTCAATCTAGAAAACCAACTGAAGTTGCGCAGAACTTCAATTTCTCCACGGTCATTGTCTTGGTCAATATATTATCCGTATTCTTTGTACCAATTATTTTCTCACACGCCAACACCCCATCTTCCAACAAAGATATGATGAAGTGATACCAAAGTCCTATATGCTTCGTCCTTGAATGAAATGCTGAATTCTTTGCCTGATATATCGCACTCTGACTATCATTGTGCAAAAAATTCTTCACTTAGTTCGAATCCCAACTATGTCAATAAACTTTATAACCAAATCATCTCATAGCTATCCTTCGTTATCACCACATACTCTGCCTTTGTAGTAGATAACGCTACAATTCGCTGTATTTGCAAAACCTAATTAACTGCATTAATTCCCACCGTGAAAAAGTACCCGGTAGTACTTCTTCTGTGATCCATCTCACCAGCAAAGTCTGAATCTACATAACCATGTAGCTTCACCTTACCCCTTCTGAAGCATAAACATCTACATGTGGTTCCCCATAGATATCTCTATATCCACTTCACTTCTTCCCAGTGTAGCTTGCCTGGATCCTTCTTGAATCTGCTTACTGCTCCCAGTGTATACGTAATGTCTAGTCTTGTGCACACCATGCCATACATCAAATTTCCAATGGTTGAGGCATACGGATTTTTTGTGATGAAGTTTTTCTCACTCTCTGTCTTCAGATACTGATCTTGAGATAATTAGAAGTGACTAGCTAAGAGAGTACTCACTGCCTTAGCATTATTCATGTTAAACCTCTTTAGAACCCGTTCAACGTACTCAGTCTTAGACAACTGTAAAGTACCTTTATGCTTGTCTCTGCTAATCCTCATCCCAAGAATCTGTTTCGTTGCACCAAAATCCTTCAGCTCGAATTCACTAGATAACTGCTTCTTCAATTTGATCTTATAGTAGCATCAATGGTCAGTGTTGTACTTGTTGTAGCCATCTCACTTCATAAACCCATCAAACTTCTTGTACCACTGCCTCGGGGCTTGTTTCAAACCATACAAGCTTTTCTTCAACTTGCACACTAGTTTCTCTTTCCCTTTGACTAAGAAACCCACTAGTTGTTGCATATAAATCACCATAGAGGAAAGCAGTTTTGACATTTAACTACTCAATGTGCAATCCCTCTGTTGCAACAATGCAAAGAACTGAGCGAATGGTACTCTGTTTCACAACCAGTGAAAAAATATATGTGTAGTCAATTACTTATTTTTGTTGAAAGCCTTTAACCACTAATCTCGCCTTGTGTCTCTTAGAACCATCATGTTCCTCTTTTACCCTATACACCTATTTGTTGTGAAGAGTTTTCTTCCCCATAGGTAACTTGGCTAGTTCCCATATCTTGTTGGAGATAAGGCACTTCATCTTATCTTCCATTGCAAGCTCCCATTTGCATGCTAGCATCTTCAACATGATATTCTTCTTCATAACATTCAGTCTCACCACCATCTGTGAGCATCATATAATCCATATACCGCCAATTCAGTACATGAGGATGCGTGGTCTTTTTAGGTCCAGGTGAAGGAGTTGAAATATGCGGTGAACAATGCTCTATTAGTTCTAGCCATGAACCATCATTTGTCTATTCTGTAACAATATTCTCTGGATCATTATCCAACTCAACAAACTTAAGCTTGTGATGTGTGTTTTCAATAGTAAACTACTCGCAATAGTACAAATCCTTGTAGGATAGGGCTATGTTAATGGTGTCAAACCTCAAGGATTGTGGTGGATTATTTAGTATAAATTTAATCGCTAATTTAATTTAAAAATATGAATTTTTTATTTTGATTGTATCTAAATAATCATGATAAATAAAAATAAAAAAATGTATCAAAAATTGAGATCAAGGGAAGAAATACTTAGGTTAACTTCATGACGAACCACATAATATGGTTATGCATGATCAGGAATTAATCCACACACTAGAGATGACATTTCAATTTATACTTTTCAATAAGTAAAAGCCCTGTTACTCTTCTACATACTAGAAACGGCCTACCAGATGCCAAGCATAATATTTACTGCTTTACAATTGCTAAACTTGTCACAAGTTAGCTTTTAATATAAACAAGTTGCAAAGAAGATAAATATATAAAAATAATTATTGGCACAAAGCCTTTAGCCTTTAGATTTTGATGATTACAAACCATTAATGGTGGTTATGAACTAATGTTTACATTGAGTGTTATAAATAAGTCATATTCCAAGAATGACTTCAATGAAGTAATAAAGATTATATCAATGGAAAATAATGGATGCAAAGAGACATGAAGATACAAGGAACCAAATGCAAGTCCATCCAAAGATAGCTTGGTCTACAATGAGCAAACAAGTAACTCAAAGAAAGGAAGAAAGCAAGAATACCTCCAAGCCTAAACGATCTATGGACAAAGCCTAAAGAAAGAGGTAGATAGCTTGGTGAGTGTTTAGGATTCAATGTCAAAGTATTTATGAATCCATTTGAAGCTCATCTCTTATAGGACCATGCATATCATAGCATCATTCATATGTTCATATATCCATTAGCAATAGACTATGAATTTCATTATATATATTTGTGATATGAAGTCATTGTTAAAGAATGAGTTAGTTTAAGCATGCATAAGCTTTGAAAGAACTCATCACTTAAGCTAGAAATGCTAGAACCATGCACATCAATCACATGATTCATATTGGTCACTAGAATGTAAAGGTTAAGGCATATGAAGCCTTTATTACCATGACTTGGTAACGGACATTAGGACTAGTGAATGCGCTTCATAAAAAACTGTGTTTTTGACTAAGTGTGAAAAATAAATTTTTGAATAAATATATTTTCAAAACAATTTTCCCGGTAACTACTCCTTATACTTCAAATAGCTTAAACTGATTTTATCAAAAATTTTCATCATTTCTACATTGGCTTACACGGAGGATCAAGTTTTACAAAAACTGTCGGGAACCCCAATTTGTACTAAAATTAATTTTCTACATTTCGATTTAGTTGGATTTCAATTTTCTTATATTTTTTATTGAATCTAAATGGGGGTACTTTCTTATTTACATTGTAAACTTAAAGTAAATGACATTTACTTAAATGTTTTCAATGAAAATAACGTATGCAGAAGTGACTGCAGAAGTAACAGACCATGTTGCCTATTAGATGACCAAAACAGAAAAAATAGATTTATTTTTTTTATCTGACCGATCAGATCAGTCATACCATCGATAGGATGCTAAAACAGTAAACTCGCATCTTTATGTTTTATCGTGTAACCGATCACTTCACCATGTGACCGATCAGATGATATTTAAATCTTATCCTACCGATCACTTCACCAATGTAACTGATCAGATGACTCCAAGTGACCGCACAGATGGCTCAAGTGACTGATCAGATGGCTCATGTGACTGATCTGATGGACTGAAATTTCAGATTTGGAAACTGATTTCACTCCTAACGGCTATATTTTTCAAAGTGGTTATAAATACATAATGTTAAGACATTGTGGGTATGCATTTGGAGAGAAATAGAGAAACCTTCTTGAGTATCAAAGAGCTTTTATTCTTTATCTTCTTCATAGAGTATTAAGCTTCATTTGTATTCATTCATACTTTAGTTGTGAGCTTTGATTTGTATATCAATCTTTTAGAGATATATTATTATGCAACAACTTTTGATCTATAATCAATTGTAAGAGTTGGTGTGACCTAGCAGAAGTCTAAGAGAAGATTGTTCTCTTAGCAAAAAGAATTAGAAGCAGTGTGCTTCTTGTATCGATTTGCTCTCCACCTTTAAGGAAGTGCCATGGTGGGATTGGGAAAGTCTCGAGAGGAATCTTGAGCCGAGGAGTAGAAGTTACCGAACCTTGCTAAATCATTATGTCAAGTGTTTGCATTTCTCTTCCCTTTTCTCTTTTACAATTGTGCTATTAATTGCTTAAGTTTATATCTTGATTATTGCATAATTGTTATAAGGTATTTATTAGAATTTGTTAAACAATTAAAACTGAAAATTGGCCATTATTTGCAACAGACTCTATTTACCCCCCTCTAGAGTCAATACTTGGGTAACAATAATAATAATAAATAAATAAATAAATAGAAGAAGAAGAAGACGATGATGATAATGATAATGAACCTATTAAAAGATGTCTTCTAAGAAACCGTGTCTAATTGAATGCTCATAAGTAGAAGATGAAAGAAGACAATATAAAATGAAGTTTAACCCTTATATTCAAGCTTGACATGTAGGGAAAAAAAAAAAAAAAAAAAAAAAAAAAAAAAAAAAAAAAAAAAAAAAAATAATATAAATAAAATGTGTAAAGGAGAAAGAATATTAAAGGCAAATGCCAAAACAAAATGAACCCTGGCATTTTTGTTTCTCTAATGGAAAGTAGGTAGGTAGACAATTCTTGCTTAGCTTTGATGAGTTTTGCTTACTGATGCAATTTACATATTCTTTTGACCATGACTGTGTGCTTGTAGTCACAATTCTATTATTGCACAATTATTTTCCCTAATTTGATTACAATGGTACAATTACTAGGCCAAAGGTGGAGTCCATGATCTAAGTATCTCTATCTTCATTCCGTTATCAATTTATCTTTTCTTTTATTTGCATTTGTTATATTGCTTAGTTTAATTAGGATTTTAAATAAACTATCTTTTTTATTAAATCAATTGTTCACTAATTATAAATTGAATCAAGCCGCTATTCCCTGTGGACAATCCCTACTCACTATGCTACATAGTAGTAGTAGTTTTATAAATGTAAAATTAACTTTCAAAGCTTCCCAAACCACATTCATATTGACCTTGTGAAGCGACCTCTCGCAAGACCTTGTCACACTTGAAAGTGATTAATTCACTTACATCTACATTAATCATCTTATGTGATGCTTAAGGTATTATGTGATCTAGAGATATTAAGCATGGTTGGTTATACGCATGGGAGGATATTGTCATATATTGAGGGTGTATATTCATGTGCCTCAGTTGTGTTCATACATGGTATGGGGGTGACATGGTTTTTATGTATGTGTAATGGGTTGCATGAGAAGACAGGATATGTATAGATATGTTGGCATACGCATAGTCTTATTTCATTGGCGAGTTTAATCATGGCATTAGAAGGGGTACATGTTATGTGTTTTTCATGTGTTGGTGCATGGGGTTTTGTGACCATGGGAGTCAGGTTTGTTATATGAAACATTTGCAGTAGATCTGTGATTTTGAGGATTGGGTGACCATATTAGGACTATGATTTAATGTGACGATTTTCCATAGACAGTTTCATCGTAGGCGCGATTGAGGTTGGTGGAGTTACGAGTATGGTCCTATTATTGTGGAAATCGATTTTGTGTACCTTGGCATGGTTTGTGAAGAGTGCTAACTATGAGGAGGTTTATTTAATCCTAATACTTATATATTGGCGTTGGTATTGAGTGAGGTCATATAGATGCTAAGTGATTATTTTGTAAATAGTTTTCTATTTTGTTCTCATATAAAGGTTTTGTTTCATAGATTGACTTAAGGAATGATGATAAGCACCGAATATTGCATATTCAATCCCTCTTATTTATGCACGATAGTTAGTTAGTTTTATTTATTTATTACTTTTATGCCATTTGTATCTTTTTACTGTTTTAAAGCATTTATCCTTAAAATCAAGTTAAATCAGGAATTTCAGGAATTCAAGCAATGCGTCTATCCAAGTGAGTTCCTGATGAAGACTTCAAATACTTGAATTAAATACTTACTCAATACCAAGCCTAATGGAAGGCAATTTCACAGAGTCAAAAAATCAATATTAGAAGAAGTAATCCAAGCTACCCAGAATAGGCGACCGATCACTAAGCCAAATGGCCTGAAGCTGGAACAAATAAGAAAAATGGGTAGAAAGTTGGTTTCCCAATGACTGGTCACCCTTATTAGGCAACTTACCTAGTGTCTGACCTGGTGTCCAGTGCCAGTGTTAAGTCTGCGAGGTTACCTAGCGACTGGTCACCCTCCTTGTTGGATTTTTGTCAATAAGTGGTTAAAAATCAAACCACTTTCCCTCTTTTGGTGGATCTTGTGGAGACTATTGGGGCTCAAAATTTGACCTCTTAGAGGAGCACATAAGCCATATATTGAGATTGTCTTGCATAAAAGGCCATATATTCAATTATTGAGAGAGAAATAGAGAGTTATTAAAGAGAAAAAGCTTGGTTCTTGAAGATTGAAGACCATCCATGGAGTCTAGTTTGGAGATCGTTGATGTTTTCTTCCACCAATGAGGCCTCCACCTTACCATAAGCAACTTAACCACTTCCTAGGGAGTTGATGTAGCCATCTCCAAGTAACCATGGTTTGAATTTTGTTTATATTTTTGGGGAAAATGATGTGTTTGTGTAACATTTTATATAATTTGGATATTTACAAGTATTGTGTATCTTGTAATGACTTTTAATGTGTATAATCTTTTATAATGAAACATTTTCTTGTCTTAGAAAATTTTTATTATAAGAGAACCACGTTCATTTTCATAGTGACAATGAGAATGATAAGTTATACATTTGTTTGCATGACATACAAAACAAAAACTTTAATATATCATACTTAGGGAAGACAATTTGTATTGCATGTTAGTTTAGCTGAGTTAGGTGGACAATTTATGCTAACCGAAGATGAACTATGCTTAGTTCTTGACTTGCATGTGCATTTATCTTCTTGACAATTCCGTTGTGAGCCTAAGCAACACGAATCATTACTGTGTATATCATAGTTTTTCCCATGATAAACAAAATTAATCATGGTTATGAGGGGATGGTGAAATCAATGCCATAGTCATCTCTCTATTCACTTCATTTTAATCACTTCTATTTGTCATTGTCATAGTTAATTTCAATTCTGTAGTTAACAAACAATAATTAGCCATTCATGTCAAATTGAACAAGAAGTAATCTTACAAATTTGATGGCCACAAGCTTTGCAATCTCTGTGGTTCAACACCTTTTATGTAGCTGTATCCTATATGGACTAGTGCTATTGCAAATGGTTTTTAATTGAAAAAAATACCACATTTTGTAACACATCAAATGACTTTCATTATTGGAGACTTTTGAGGGTATATTATCAATGTTTGACTCTAGGAGAATTTGGTCGACTAGCACAGTTGAGAGGTGGACCTATATGCCTTGTTTTGTGACTAGGTTTGACTAAATAATATGGGATTATGTTATATAGGCAATATATGACTATTAAGGTGTTTAGTTGTTCACAGATGATGTAAATGATGTATAAGTTTCTTTCTTGGGATTTGTTGATGATTTGTGTAGATTACATTTTAGATTCATAGTGCTATAGTTTGGAGATGGATTTCGAGTGTGTTTGAGGTGTGCGAGTTATGCCTATTGTTTAGAGATCTAGGAAGGTGAGTTATTGATTGAGATGATTCTGATGATTACGGATTGTTGACCATCGGTTGTGATGTTCTAAGATAAGGGTGATTTCATGGGCTTAGTGGAATGTTTTATTTGATCTATTTATTTTGTGGCCTTTAGTATTATTGTGATTTTTGGAAATAAAGGTTATGATGTTAATGTGGGGATGTGCGACCTTTTGGGTTGAACAAGTAAGTTGATTTGAGTTTTGATCCGAATGTCTGATTGGAAAGTAAGGAAGGATTATTATCTTAAGTTTGTTCTTGTGAGATAGTTTAAGATTTAGATGACATGGTCATGGAATCTTTAAAAGTCAGTGAGTGTGACGCTGCCATGTAATTATGTCACCTTTCTAAAAATTTTGATAGCAGTTATGTTGGGTGTTGAGGATGTTATGTGTACTAGAGGGTACGGTTGTGTTACCTTAGAGGTTTGAAGTGAGATATTTGTGCTTTACCTTAAGGTTGGGATATCACATTGGGACAATGAATTTTCTCTAGGTGTACCATTAATTTTAGGATTTTGAGAGTGTAGTCATTGTCAGGGGGGTTGGAAGTTCAGTGTTGCACCTGTTTTCTTACATTGCATTCATGCTAGGTTGTTATTGCCTGTAGATAGCATAGTGCATGGCATTTGGTTATATGGGGGTATGTTTTTATATTTCTCTTTTGAGTTATCAAATGAGTAGATGGATGTATTCTTTTGAAAACTGCACCACTTGCATTTTGTATCATAAGGGTATTCGTATTTATTTGTTGTGAACTGGATAATTGGGGTACGTTTGGTGAGAGAGCATGAAATTGATGATAAGTTGTTTTGTTTATGCAAGGGGTTGACACGGGGTTCCATTGTGGAGACTAGTTTCATTTCATTACGAGCAAGTCACACGACATTTATTTTAAGTAGTTTTATGGGTTTTCAAGTGAAGATGTTGTCACTTAGTGACTTTAAGATAGTGGGTATATTATCATGGATTATTCATCGCCTTAAAGTGGGGAAGTCTTGTTTTCATCTTGGTTAAGGATGATGTGAGGTTTGTTAGACTTGTGATAGAGTATAATTCATTTTATTTGACCAAATATCTATTTGGGATTTCACAGTGGGTGAGTCTGATCTCCCTTATTTGAGTTGTATGTGGTCACGGGTGGGATGGTTCTTGAGAAGTCATCCTTGTTATTTAGAGTTTTTGTGAGGATTTGGATTGGGTGGTTGACTAACTTCTATGTAGGGAGTGAAGTCTCTAGTCTTTGTTTCATTGTCTCAGAGATTGAGGTTGTGATGTGACTCTTGTTAGAAAAGGGTTATTTTCTTTCCAGTGCTTTCCTCTGGGGTTCTAGCTGTAGTTAATAGTGGATTATGTTGATCTAGGCGAGTGTGCGTTGACACTTGCAGTTTCATGTGAGGTCATTCTGGGAACATAAGTTTGTTATATTGAGGATCCGTTTTAGTCCATTGTATAGACGTGGTATTCTCTTTGAAGTCATTTTAACGTGATTGACTTGAGGTTTGGAGTTTGGGTTTGGGTGAGCCTTAAAGGATTGTTTGTGAGGATCAGATCTAAATATGATTGTGTGTGAGGTATTTTTGATCTAGTTATGGCTAGGTGTGATTTTGAGAGATTGTGATTGTAATAATTGTTTAATAGATGAATCTGAAGGGATAAAGATTGAAGTATGATGGTATCTAGAGATTATCTTTCTCTAGTATTGATTAGCTTAGTGTGATCTCACGAGATTAGAGTTATGATTATGACCTGATAGTGGATCGTGTGAACCAAGTGGTATATCAATAATAAACCATTATCTATAGCACAAATTTAAGTAGAAAATGGCTAAGTAAGGGTATCGATCCACAAAGATTTCTAGTTTATAGCAATCAAAATTCAAAGATTACTTTCAAGTTTGATAAGTGTAATGAATTGGATTGATGATTGGTTGGTTTGTCACTTAGCATAAAAATAAACTTAAAACAAAATTTAAAAAGAATTCAGTGATTTGAACAAATAAAGAGAGGAGACTAGGGAATCGAGTTCACCAAGATCTCATAAACATGTTTTTATGCAATCAACTTGGGGAAAACAATTATATATAACTATAATGTGTAGAAATATAAAACAACTACAATATTTTCCAGAAATTCATACAATTCAAAACTAAGTATAACCCATTTTTGGTTGGAATGGCTCATCTACCTACACTAGATTGTGGTATGAGCCATCTTCCCTAGGCATGGCCTATCAAGGTTCTAAAGTTATAAGTTTTAGCACATGTAAGTTGAGCATCTTGTATAAACTATCTTCAGCATGTATGGACCATCTTCCTAACTAAATTAATCTAAAGGTGTAGCATGGTCCATCTTCCGTTATCGTAATTTATCCAAATTCCTATATAACATGCCAATAAAACCATTTCATAAATTCATTATCACTATGAGAAAATCAAGAGTATGACTATGTAAATATGGTTTCTAAGACAAGAATTACATATAAATATACTCATATATGGGAATTCAATTCAGATAATACACCATTTCAATGTAAAAACACCAATTTAATGTAAATCATCTTCTTATTCATGAAATCAATTATATACAATGTAATTTCCTTAAATTAAAAACAAAGTACTACATGATTACTTGGTCAAGGCTACCTCAATCCGCTAAGAGGGGATTTAGCTCATTATGGAAATGGTGGAAGCCCCAAAGAATGAAGAAGAAGCCTTCATCTTCCACCCCATAGCCACCCCTCTCCTAGAACACATAAGAACCCTAATATTTCCTCACTTTCTTTCTCTAAATTGATACAAATTTGAATAAAAATTGAAGTCTAGCAAAGCTACAATATAGAGAGATGCATATAGCCCTCTATAGTCAGACTTCAGTTCAAAAAACCCCTAAAAATCATGCATTCAAGTGGAGAAGAGAGAGAAAAATAACTAAAAATTCAAATCAGCACATTTATTCGCAGGTGGGCGTCCGAACGTAGCTTGTCAAGCTGTGTGTTTTGCGCGCGCTGGGGTGCTTGTGCTGCAGCCTTTGGTATATAGCGTCCAAACGCAAAGATAGGTATCCAAATGCAAATTTCTTTGGCTACTAGAATTTTACTTCTTTCAAATTTGCAATTGGTGAGCCACATTTTCATTGTAATGACCTGGTCATTTTACTTCCTTTCTTTTTTCCTCAAAATTTTATAGATAAATTTTTTTCCGTTTTCTTTTCTTTCTGTGTTCGGTTTCTCATCTCTAGGTGTTGTCTTGAGTGCTTGGGAATGGTTTTCAAGACTCTTTCCTTTGGATTGATAACTTCCTTATTAGGATTGCTTCATTTCCATACTTTCATTTTTTAGCACTATTCACTTTTCGTCTTTTTCCCGTTTATCACTTCTTTGGTGCAACCTTACTTTTTATGCTCAGAGTTGAATTCTGACTTCATGTACCTTCATTCTATGTGGTTTCTACGAAATACGTATCTTTACTTTTGTAGAAAAGTACTCTGGTTTCTCCCCGTGTCTATAGGGGCATGGATGCATAGTTTCTTCAGAAATATTTTCTTTTCTTGGGGTGTTTTTCGTAAATATCTTTTGAAGATATTTTATTTCGGGGGTTTTTTAAGAAAATATTTTTATAAGATACTTTCTTTCTAGGTCATTTGTGCAGTTATCCTTTTTTGTAGGGGCCATTGTATAATTAACGAAAGTTATTGCAAAATGTCTCGTTTTGAGTCTGGAACCTTGTACAGGATTCATTTTCACTTTTCATCAAGTCACGTAGTCTTAGAATTTTCTTGCAGTCGATCTCCCCAGTTTTTGAGTTTTTGACCCCGGTTGTTGCCGAACTTGTTCAGGGCATATCTCTCTGCTCGGGACTCGGTTTCCATGCCATTTCTTCTGTTACTCATTCTAGTTCTTTTTTGTTCATGGTATTTTGTCATTTGAGCGTGTTTGCTCAAATTTCACTTTTCCAGACCCGGCGGAACCTTTTCGGGGCACTTTTAGGGTTTTTCTATAAATAGGGGTTAGTAAATAAAAAATTAGATTTTCTTATCTCTTTTCCCTATCTTGGCCGACATCCATGGCAGCCCAAAGGGCTTCCACCTTCTTTCCCCTCCTTTAAACATCTTCCCTTTAGTAAAATGTTGTGATGCCTTAGTGTTTATTGTAGGCCTTAGCAAGGCAGTCATTTCCCCCTTATTCGAATCTGGTTTCGGCCATTTTTTGACTTCGGGTTTGAAGCCAAGTTTGGATTTTGGTGTCACCTCCTTGGGGTTTAATATTCACCTAGTTGTCCCTGACAAAACCCAGAAGTATCGTCGAATTCGGTGTAGTTTTCATTTGGTGGCTTTTGAGATTTCCATCTCAAATTGAGGTAGGGGATGTTATAGGTTTATATTTTTGTTGTCTTGAATGTTTTTCAAGCTTATATAACTTGTATGCATGCTTTTGTTCATAATCTAGAATTTAATTTAATTATTTTTCTTGTATAAGATTTAATTCACATGATTGTATGTATAATGTAATTAAATT
>JAOTQH010239162.1:0-12895 GCA_025631255.1 Cornus kousa
AGAATTGCTTCAAATAAGCTCTTATTAGGCTGAGTTAGCTTATTTTTGGGATAAGTGCCTGAAAATGGAAATAACACAAAATTAATCTAAAACGGTAAAGTAAGATAGATAAAGGTACTAGAATACCTAAGCTTAACGGGTTTAAATACGCACTTTTTTGTGCTCATCAAATATATAAAGTCTGTATAAGCCTAATACAAAATATCATCCATCTGGTATAGTAACCTGACATATGTATAACAAATCCATCCAAAAACCAAAGTATGTCATTCAATTATTTATTGAACTGACACCAAATATGAGTAGAACTTAACTTTTCTAGTTAATCCACACCTTAATGCAGAATAGGTAGGACTTAGTGTTTGAACTAATCCATCCCTAGTATACCACCATCCCAGACCGGTGCATACAACCCTCCATATATCATAATCGATAAAATAGTAATATGTATTCATCAACCATTCCCCAAGATATGCATAAATAAAGTTTAATACATTAATGATGATATTAGACATTCATTATAAGACCTAAAAATCATGATCCAATCTTTTAAATTGCTCAAATAAAGCTAAACATTTAAATCCTCCAAACAATCCATAAATTGATACATTTTATAACAAGTTAATTATCAATTTAATCCAAACCAAGCATAGTTATTTGCAAATAATCCACTAGACTTATAACACTGTTGGAATATGATTAAATATTATTAAATCATATACAAAAGATTTGTTAAGTTTCAGTAAGCAAATAAATTAACAAACTAGTATGCAACATATAAGTTTTTCCCTAACATTATGCTGCTCCACTCCTTAATACATTAATGTGATAATGCTTCCCAATACTTTCATAGGTCCATCATAGTTATTTACGTCCTTCAATGCAATTTAAACAGCTTAAAAATACTCCAGACAGCCCAAACAGCCCCTAAAAACAAAAATTATGAGTTTCAGGGCAAGAGCAGGCTCTCACAAGTTGAGAGTTTGCTCCAAAACAATGGGAGCCGGCTCCGCACCCTTGGGAGCGGGCTCCCTCCATGTGGGAGCCAGCTCTTGCCTCGAGGGAGCTGGTTCCCTCCTTTTGGGAGCCTGCTTTCTCACCCTTAAGAGCCACTTGTTCGTTTTCCTTTGTCTTCTTCGCCTCCAGCGATACTCAGAGCCTCTGTAATGTTTTTTATTACTTATTCTACAGTTCAATGCATGTCCCAGATTATTTATGAGACATCAACAAGCATCAACGACATCAATTAAACAAAGCTTACAATCAACGACAGTAAGATTCAATTAGAAACTTTAAGCAATCCCAAACCATTTTAATTCAACGAATTTTAATTCAGTTAAAACAAGCATAAAAGAAATGTTTTAGGATTAATTAGATCCCTGAAGTCTACCTAGGCATGCACAGAACACAGGTTTAAGGGAAGGAGTTAGAATAGAGACTTGCCTTTAGGTTTCCATTCAAAACCTTAAACCACTGTCTCTGAGTTTTTCATCAACTTCCTAGACTACCGTTCTACACCTCTGTTGCTCTTGGTTCAACCCAGAAGTGATCCGTTCCTTCCTTCTTAAACCTCTCTGTTAATCTCTCAAGTCATTCTCTCTGTTTCTCTCTGCATTTCACTACGTGAATAGGGTTTGTTCGTAACCCTATACAGACTTATAATATTGTATATATAGACTTTTAAAGCATAATCCCTAATCCTAATTATATAAAAGTATGAGACGAAAAATATGTATAAAGCCTAAAGAACTAAGTAGGCTAAACAAAACCCGTGACTACCTAAAAGAATAAAACCCTAATTTCACATTAAAATTAATAATACCAATTTAATCCAACTAAAAACAATACAAAATAGAATTAAATAAACAATTCAATTAAATAAAACAATCAATCAAATAAATAATAAAAATAATTTAACAAATAAGCACATAAGCAAATAATCATACAAAAATAATCACATAAGCAAATAATCACACAAAAATGAATTAAAACAATAATTAAAATGCCAAAACTATCCTTTTAAAATTAGGGATATTATATTCTTCTCCCCTAACAAAAGGAATTCCATCCTCGGAATTTGCTCTTACCTTATTCCAATATTTCAGGAAACTGCGAGCGAATGACATCCTCTCGTTTCCAAGTAGACTTAGCCTCATTGTGATGACTCCACTCAACACGCACTAAAGGGATAACCTTATTACGAAGAATATGATCCCTACGGTCGACAATACGACACAGTGGCTTTAAATATGTTGCATCTGGCTGCAACTCAATCTCACCAACATCGATATGCTGATACTGATCCTCATCTCACAGAAATTTCCACAACATGGAAACATGGAACACATTATGCACACAATCCAAATTATCCGGATGTGCCAACCGATTAGCAACATCTCCAATGCGATCCGTAATCATGAATGGACCGACAAACTGCGGTGACAACTTTCCTTTCTTCCCAAAGTGCATTATTCCTTTCATAGGAGACACTTTGAGCAGAACTTGATCTCCAACCTGAAACTCCAAAGCACGAGTGCGACGATTGGCATAACTCTTCAGACTACTCTGAGTAATACGCATGCGATCCCAAATAAGAGCGGTCTTCTCAGAAGTATCCTTAATGAACTCAAGACCTAGATTTCTGTTCTCGCCAACCTTCATCCAACAAACAAAAAATCGACACGGTCAACTATATAATGCCTCAAATGGTGCCATACCAATAATTTTCTAGAAACTATTATTATATGCAAACTCCACAAGTGACAAATAATCCTCCCAGTAGCCCTTGAACTCAAGAACACAAGAGCGAAACATATCCTCCATGATCTGATTAACCCTCTTGGTCAGACCATCCGTATGAGGATCATAAGCAGTACTAAGATGTAATTATGTACCCAAAATTCGGACAAAAAGCTTGAATCCCTGTCTGATATAACAGACAACAGAATGCCATGCAACTTCACAATATCTGTAATGTAAAGTCTCGCCAACTGCTCTGATGTGAAGTCAGTGCGATGGGTAAGAAATGAGCTGATTTTGTCAACCTATCAACGATGACCCAAATAGAATTGTGATCCTTAAAAGAATTAGGCAATCCCTTCATGAAATCCATAGAAATGCTCTCCCATTTCCACTCCGGTATAGGTAGTGGTTGTAGAGCTCCTGGCGGTCTCTGATGATTAATCTTAATCATCTGACAAGTACTACATTGAGAGATAAAAAGGGCAATATCCCTTTTCATACTTGCCCACCAAAACTGCCGCTTCATATCCTGATACATTTTATCCCCTCCTGGATGAACAGAAAACTTAAAATGATGAGTCTTAATCATCACATCCTTCCTTAAATTGTTAGCAAAAGGTACCACTAAATGTTCTTTGTACCTCAAGCCTCTGTCAGTCCCAACATAGTAAAATGGAAATTCCCCAGAAGCTATCTCTGCAACTTTGTCAATGCACTACTGATCCGTGAGTTGTGCCTTCAGCACCTTGTGAATGATAGAAGGTGTAACTACCATACAAGCTATAAAAGCGTCCGACAACTCATCCACATTCTTCAAAGCATTCCACTCAGTAGTGAATGAAGCAGAAAGACTCGCATAGGGTCAACGACTGAGTGCATCTGCCACCACATTCGCTTTCCCTATATGGTACTGTATAGAAAAATGATAGTCTTTCACAAACTCTAGCCATCTGTGTTGTCTCATATTCAGCTCCCGCTGAGTGAACAAATACTGTAGACTCTTATGATCACTAAATAATCTAAAGGATTCTCCCAACAGATAATGCCTCCAAATACATAAAGTAAAGACCATAACTGCTAACTCTAAATCATATGCTAGAATATTAAGCTCATGAGGCTTAAGCTTTTGAGATCCATATGAAATCGATCGCTTCTCCTACATCAAAACACATCCAAGACCTTGCAAAGAAGCATCTGTATAGACAAGATACTCAATCCCGCTCTGTGGAGTAGACAGAATCGGTGCAAAAGTCAACCTCCTTTTAAGCTCCTCAAAAGTTTTCTGACAGTGTCTATCCTACACAAATTGTACACCCTTTTTAGTTATATTAGTGAGTGGTCCAGCTATCTTTGAGAACCCCTGAATGAACCTCTGATAATATCCTGCCAAACCGAGGAAACTCCGAATCTCGGTAGGTGAAGTAAGTTGTCCCCACTCAACCATTGCTGAAACCTTGGTTGGATCTATCGCTATTCCCTTTTCTGATACCACATGACCCAGAAACTTCACTTCCCGCTGCCAAAATTCACACTTCTCGAATTTAGCATACAACTGGTGCTCACGAAGTGTCTTCAACACTATGTGAAGATGTTTAGCATGGTTGTCCTCAAACTTAGAATAAATCAAAATATCATTAATGAAGACAATAACAAATTGATTTAAATAAGCCCTGAAGACTCTGTTCATTAAGTCTATGAAGACTGCTGGTGCATTCGTCAATCTGAAAGACATGACACGAAACTCATAAGAACCATATCTAATGAGAAACGCTGTCTTAGGAACATCTTTCTCCCAAACCCAAAGTTGATGATATCTAGAACACAGATCAATTTTAGAGAAATACGTAGCTCGTTTAAACTGATCAAAAAGATCATTAATTCTGGGCAAAGGATACGTATTACGAATAGTTAACTTATTCAGCTCCTTGTAATCTATACATAGGCGAAGTGAACCATCATTCTTCTTTATAAACAAAACCGATGCTCCCCAGGGTGAAGTACTCCTACGAATGAAACCCTGGCTAAGTAATTGCTAAATCTGATCCCTCAGCTCTCTTATCTCTATTGGTGCCATCCTGTTTGGTGCTCTAGCAACAAGTGTAGTGTCTGGAGCCAAATCAATCACAAAGTCTATTTTGCAACTAGGTAGAAACCCTGGAATCTTCTGAAAGTCATCCAGAAATTCCTGTACAATCGGTATGCTATCTAGTGACACGGTAATCTCCTCCTTCGTTTCCTCCTCCATATAAAACAAATATGTGCTAGTAGCCCTATTAGAATATGGCATAGTGACGACGTACATATCCTAGCCAGGTATGGTGAACACAATAGACCTATCATAACAACTAACTTGGGTATGGTAGTGAGATAACCAATCAATCCATCCCAAGTATCACGTCATAAGTGTGCATGTCCAAGACCAAAAGATTGGTTAGAAATCTGAGTCTACCAATGTTTAGTGTCACAGGCCCATCACTCTCATGTAAAATGGCAGTATTGCCTAAAGGTGTATAAATACCTTAAGGTCTATTACAAACTTGCGTCATCATCTCAAATAATGCAACAAAAGACTTAGACACAAATAAGTGTGTAGCACCCATATCAAACAAAACATGATGCTGTGTGCCATGAATAGGAAATATATCCTCAATAGCCTGAGGTGCCTAAACATCCTGTGGTATGGGGTTGTACAACCTGCTATAATGCAACTGCTGTGGTGCCTATCCCTGAGGCTGTGGTGGTGCTGGTAAAGCTGGATATGTCTGTCCCTGAATCCGTGGAACCTGTGAAATTGGTAAAGGTACTGGTGCCCTCTGTCCCTGCTGCACATGTTGTCCCTGTCCCTATCCTGCTTTAGAACACTGCCTGGAAGTGTGACTTATCTATAGTCAAACTTACGGTGGTACTCATCCTGTCTTAGCCCAATGTACCTATAAGCAAATACTAGTTTGCTTGTCCAAATACATATCATTCCACTGTGATATGCCTTTATCATCGTATCACACAAATATTCCAAAATAGTTAAATAAAACCATTTATGGTAAAACTCAAAATACTCTTATGAAACACAATTGAGATACCAAAACTACCAGTTCACTTTATTAAGAACTTTTTTAAACTATAAACTTCCAAAAGAATAATCATAAAATATTCTTTAACATACTGCTAGTGTACGTGATTAAATTTGTACTACATTTTTACTAATACCTCCACTACTATAAGTAATTAAAATTCCTCTTAAAAGAGCATCCATCCTTAAACTCCGGTACCCTCTATCTTGGATGCTTCAGTATCTCCTCCATCCTGATCTTCTTCAGGGTCCTCCTCTCTACTTGGCTCAGCTTCGAGCACCACCGAAGTTGTGTTAGGTCCATAGTATGGTGGACAATCTTACACACCAGAAACCTACCTTGACTTATACTCCAAAGCAACACGTATTGGAACCAATTCCTTGGTCTCCAATTCTGCCTTCTTGGTCAGCCTTCATTGGGGAATCGTCGGAGTAATCTTTTTCTTCCTCGGGTCCTAATTTAATTTCATCATGGACCATATCCTTTTCCTAGTGCCAAACAATCTGAAATTATAGAATAAACTTAACATCAGTACGTTCTAAGCGAACTATAAAGGAATACAACGAATCTTAAACTTAAGCTCTAAATAAGAGAATATGTTGCGCGAAAGTCTTATTCCGAAATACCCTAAAGACACTAAACCTGGAGTGCTCTGATACCAACTGTGATACCCCTCGATTCAAGAGCCACAGGTGATCAAGTCCAGGCACAGACCCGAGGGATACCAGACAATCAATATTTAAACGAACAAAGATTACAAAAGAGAATTTAAGAAATAAAATAATAAGCTGAAAGAATTCTAAACTAAAAATCCTCAAATCAATAATATAATTAAAATTCAATAATCCAAAACCTCCATTACTTAAATAACTCGGGAATCTATCTAGTGGACCCTTAATTAAATCCTAAACTGAAAAGGAAATATCTAAAATAAAATCCAAAACTAAACATGGAAAGCAGTCCTATGTAGTCGAAGGAGTGAATGTCTATATCTGCACTGTACGATCAAGCTCTAAGCTTGGAGCTGACCAACACTTGAAAAATAAGAGTGGGTCAGACCTAAATGCAAGTTTTATCATACTACAATCCATATAGAAACCCGATACGCCGATATATCCCAGATAGATCAACAATAACTAGAGTAGTCTATATATGTATAATTACACACTATAGGATGCTCACTAGTCCAATAGGTCTATCTCAACCTGAGTTGAGATACCATGAAAATTGCACATAACATGGTCATGTGTACCTAGACCTACCAGGGAACAACAACTATGTCCAGCTATCTATCTTAGGCGATATACGCACCCTAACCATAATCCTGAGACTCAAGCGTATATCACGGCATCATAATCATAAATATATAAAGTCCGTATAAGCCTAATACAAAAAATTATCCATCTGATATAGTGGCCTGATATATGTATAACAAATCCATCCAAAGACCAAAGTATGCCATTCAATTATTTATTAACCTGACACCAAATATGAGTGGGGCTTAACTTTTATGGTTAATCCATACCTCAATGCAGAATAGGTAGGGCTTAGTGTTTAAACTAATCCATCCCTAGTATGCCACCGTCCCATACCAGTGCATATAACCCTTCATATAGCATAATCGATCAAACAGTAATATGTATTCATCAACCATTCCCCAAGATATGCATAAATAAAGTTTAATACATATATAATGATATTAGGAATTCATTATAAGACCTAAAAATCATGATCCAATCCTTTCAATTGCTCAAATAAAGCTAAACATTTAAATCCTCCAAACAGTCCATAAATTGATACAGTTTACAACAAGTTAATTATCAATTTAAACCAAACCAAGCGTAGTTATTTGCAGATAATCCACTACACTTATAACATTATTGGAATATGATTAAATATTATTAAATCATGTACAAAAGATTTGCTAAGTTTCAGTAAGCAAATAAATTAACAAACCAGTATACAACATATAGGTTTTCCCCTAACTTCATGCTGCTCCACTCCTTAATACATTATTGTGATAATGCTTCCCAATAATTTCATAGGTCCATCACAATTATTTACATCCTTCAGTGTAATTTAAACAGCTTAAAAATACTCCAGATAGCCCGAACAACCCCTAAAAACCAAAACTGTGTGTTTCAGGGCGAGAGCAGGCTCTCACAAGTTGAGAGCCTGCTCTAAAACAATGGGAGCCGGCTCCTCATCCTTGGGAGCTGGCTCTAAGGAGTTGGGATCCGGCTCCCTCCATGTGGGAGCTAGCTCTTGCCTTAAAGGAGCTGGCTCCCTCTTTTTGGGAGCCTGCTCTATTACCCTTAAGTGTTGTTCATCCGTTTTCCTTTGTCTTCTTCGCCTCCGGCGATACTCAGAGCCTCTGTAATGTTTTTTATTACTTGTTCTAAAATTTAATCCATGTCTCAGATTATTTATGAGACATCGACGAGCATCAACAGCATCAATTAAATAAAGCTTACAATCAACGACAGCAGGATTCAGTTAGAAACTTTAAGCAATCCCAAACCAGTTTAGTTCAACGAATTTTAATACAGATAAAACATGCATAAAAGATATGTTTTAGCATTAATTAGATCCCTGGAGTCTACCTAGGCATGCACAGAACACAAGTTTAAGGGAAGGAGTTAGAATAGAGACTTGCCTTTAGGTTTCCGTTTAAAACCTTAAACTACCGTCTCTGAGTTTTTCGTCAACTTCCTAGACTGCCGTTCTACACCTCCATTAGTCTTTGTTCAACCCAGAAGCAATCCGTTCCTTCCTTCTTGAACCTCTTTGTTAATCTCTCAAGTCATTCTCTCTATTTCTCTCTGCCTCTCACTACGTGAATAGGGTTTGTTCGTTACCCTATACAGACTTATGATATTGTATATATAGACTTTTAAAACATGAACCCTAATCCTAATTATATAAAATTATAAGACGAAAAATATATATAAAGCCTACAAAGTAAGTCGGCTAAACAAAACTTGTTACTACCTAAAAGAATAAAACCCTAATTTCACATTAAAATTAATAATACCAATTTAATCCAACTAAAGAAAATACAAAATACAATTAAATAAATAATTCACTTAAATAAAACAATCAATCAAAAAAATAATAAAAATAATTTAACAAATAAGAACATAAGCAAATAATCACACAAAAATAATCACATAAGCAAATAATCACACAAAAATGAAATAAAATAATAATTAAAATGCCGAGACTATCCTTTTAAAATTAGGGGTATTATAGTGGTGGTGGTGGTGGAAGGTGGTAGTGATGATGAAAAGTAGTGGTAGTGGAAGGTGGTGGCTATGTTGCTGAAAGGCAGTGGTGGTGGTGGAAGGTGGTGGTGGAAGGTAGTGATGAAAGGCAATGGCGGTGGAAAGCGGTGGCTATGGTGAAAGGCTACAGCAGTGGTGAAAGGCAGTGACGGAAGATGGTAGTGGTGATGAAAGGCGGCGGTGGTGGTAAAAGGTGGTGGCGATGGAAGATGGTAGCAGTAGTTGTGGAAGGTGGTGGTGGCGGCGGTGGTGAAGGGCGATGGAGGTGGTGGTGGTATCAGTGTTGGTAGTGAAAGGTGGAAAATAGTGAAAGTCGATGGTGGCGGTAGTGGTAGTGAATGACAGTGGTATTAGTGGTGGTGGTGAACGGCGGAGGTGGTTGTGGTGAAAGGCAATCGTATTGGTGGTGGTGAAAGGTAGATGTGGTTGTGGTGGAAGGTAATTATTGTTTTTGGACTTGAAACACGAGAGTTTTTCGAAAAGTTGATTTTGTAAAACAAAAAAAAAAAAAAAAAAATTACTTAAGAATGGAATGGCCATTCCATAAGTTTAGTTATGGAATAGATTTTCATTCCCAAGAATGGATTTTCATTCCAATATAATTGCCATTCTCACTTTAAATTATATACCAAACAAATGAATGGTTGGAATGGGCATTCCATTCCATTTCATTCTTGCACACCAAATATAGCATAATTCTTTTCTTTACATATCATATGTGTTGGTTTATCATGTTTTCTTATATTCTATTGCAATTTTATTTATATATCTATCTTCGATATTGCAATAGATGTTGTATATATATATGTTTGTGTGACCCAATGCGTGATTGTAACCCATATATGCCAAATATGATGGTGTAGTCTCTATTAAATTAGGGTTTTATATTATATAGTTTGGTTGGTATAAAGTTAGCATTTTTAATTGCCTTTAAGCTTTATTCAATGCAAAGCATTATTATTATTGTGGGTTGATTGACCTTATTTATTGTTAGGGTTTTGTAAACAATGGTGGTCCCATGTGTATAGAAAATGCTAAGGCTTTATGTTGGGTCCAAGTGCTGCAAGCAATACCCCAGCATAATTGTCTTTTGTTTGTTTATACTTTTGATGGAATCTTTGTATATGTGATGTTAGGTCCATGTACGTCTTTATTATTTATAATATGTTATTACAATACTAACATTGTTTTTTAGTGTATGACATGTATATTGCATGACGGATCTATAGATCCTGCTCTGATATGTATGCATACTTGTGACAAAAACATATATCGTTGTGGTTTGTGACGTCATATATTTTTATGGTTGTTTAGTAAATGGGGAAGACATGCATACTTTGAATGCTTCATTTGGGAAAGTTTAATCAACATAACATCTATAGTGGTGGTAACATCAAGCTAGTTGATAATGTGGACTCTAACATGTTGTCTTATTTTGAATTGGAAGACATGGTGGATATGTTGTAATTAATTGGGTGAAAGTAAGATATTCTACAGAGATCCTATTTGTGGGTATGTAATGACGATAATTAATGATGGGAGTGTTATGGAGATGTTTATGGCCTACAACAACTCATCTTTGATTAAGATTTATGCCACTAATACTGAGGATGAGGATAATGGGTTTAATGCACAAGTTCAACATCAAGTATGGATAGAATATGAAAAATGCTCACTAGATGACAGTGACCATGTGTAGCTTCCAAGTGCTGAAGATAATGTGCACAACATAGTTAACTCTGAGGAGTATGAAATATATGATGGGGAAAATAGTAAGGAGTTATATGATGTCTCAGTTTATGTACCAAGTAATGAGTTATGGAGTGTCTATAGTGACTCAGATGATGAGATAAATATTCCTTACAAAAAATCAGAATTCATTGCTAAGAGGGATATGGGAGAAAAGGAAAAAATAATAGTGGTGGGAATGTAGTTTGTTACAACTGAATTTAAGAATATGTTGAGAAAGTACGTTATAAAGAACAAATATGACATCAAGTTTGTTAAAAATGATGGTGACAGGGCCATATGTAAATGTATAAATGATTATGGGTGGATGATACATGCCTTAAAGAGAAAATCAAATGGTGTCATTTTGATTAGTACATTCAATGATATACATAATTGCTCTGAAGTTCAAACACATAGACAAGCAACATCTTTTTATCTTGCAAGTAAGTATGTGCATAAATTTAGGAGGGACCTCGAGTAAATTTTTTTAGGTTTTATGGTTTAGGTTACTGATGATTTGAACCTATTAATTAATACGTTCAAAATTTATAGGGCAAAAAGGTAATGTCAGCTGATGATTGATGGCACATATGAAGATCAATTCTCAAAATCAGAGAGTATTGTCAGTTGGTATTGGAGACAAATCCTGAAGTGTGGCAAGGGTTGATGCATTTTTAGAGCCAGATAGGAAGTCTACAAGGTTTGAGGGACTCTTTTTCTCATTGGATGCAATGTGGAAATGCTTTAAAGAGGGTTATAGGTCATTCATTGGCTTAGATGGTTGCTCTCTGAAAACTCATTACAATCAAAATTTACTAAGTGTTATTTGTAGAGATAGGGACAATAGCTTCTATCCTATTGCAATTGGTATTGTGGAAGCAGAGACCAATGACAGTTGGGATTGGTTTTTGAATAACCTTATGCATTTGCTTAGCCCCCACAAAGCAATAACATTCATTTTAGACAGACCAAAGGTATGTTACCAAAGTATTTTAGTTTTTCTATTTTCTTATTATTATTATTGATGTATAAGAGACATTTACTGATAGTTTAAAATTATAATTTTATTATAGGGTTTGGCTAACACACTTAAGAATCTTAGGGGTAGGCTAGATCACAGATTCTGTATAAGGCACGTGTATGACAACTTCAAAAAAAAAAAAAAAAAAATTCTAGGCTTGGAGTTGAAGAAAGAGTTATGGCATGCAGCAAATTCTTTCACAAGTGTAGACTTTTAGGGACAGATGCAGAGAATCAAGCAAATTAACACAGATGCATATAATTGGTTGGCCAAGATACCCCTTCACTTATGGGCAAAGAGTAAGTACTCAGAATGGTCGAAGTGTGACCTTAACAACAATAATATGTGTGAATAAAGGAATTCACACATACTAAATGCAAGAGATAAGCCCATCATAACCATGCTTGAGATGATCAAAAAGTCCTTATTTAGGAGGTATCAGGAGAAAAAGGAGTACATGGAGGGAAACAAGGGTTATTGTTGATGAGGGCTGAATATTGCATATTCGAGCCCCTAAACATACGTATGTTAAGGCCTAAAGTGATACTTCAATCCATTATTAGATTGATTTATGGTTATTATGTGTTTATAGGTACTTACCCATAGAAATGGTTAAAACCGGAACTTTATGATGAAAAGACTGATATTGAAGGTTACAGAGTCGTTGCTGGTCATTCAAAGCAAGCCGAGAGCTTAAATGGTGAAGTTTGGAAGAATTCAGGTACTAAAGCTGGAGCCTAAGTCTTGAGGCTCGAGCCCTATAAGAAAAAAAAAATCAATAGGCATTAAAGCTCGAGCCTTGCTCCTTCTGAGCTCAAGCCCTATTCAATGGTACTCAAGCCTTACTTTAGGGTGCTCGAGCTTTGGCCCTCAAGCTTGAGCATGAGGCATCGGAATTTGAAGAGTTGATTTTAAAGAAAAACCAAGCTCCCAGGGCCTTGTGCCAAACCTTAAGGATCAAGCACCATCATTCAAAGCTCGAGCCTTGAGTACCAAAAGCTCGAGCTCAGGACCAAAAGCTTGAGCTCTATGAAGCTAAGATCGAG
>JAOTQH010239171.1:0-12895 GCA_025631255.1 Cornus kousa
GGAAGACACTAACCACTGAAGACGATGGAAGACACCATCCACCACACTCTCTCTATCAATATCGTTTTTTCTGCTCTCTATCTATCTGGACGAAGACAACGATGTAGTTTCTGTTTCTCTGTATTCAATATCGGATCAATTGCTCAAAGCCCCCAATCACTCTTTCTCTGTATTCAAAATTAGATTGAAGACCCAATATCTTTTTCTCTTTCAAATTGAAGTATTCAATCAAATTGGACACCATAGCCAGAAATATGGATCGATGATTTCTTCGAATTTCAGACCGCCGAAACCGGATCGATCTATCTATTCAGCAAATGAATAGCAGTTCTAGTGGAATACTTTGTGAAATCTTCTTGATTTTACATGATCTGAAATCTTCAAGCATTTAGTTAGTTTTGATTTTCTCCGTTGTGCACTCTTGGTGCAGAGACAAGGAATGGGATTTGTCCGATTCGCCAACACTAACTGGTGGTTGGGTGAAGTGGAGAAAGGGAGATTGCGGTGGCAATGGCGCGCACAAGCACACACACACTTTTTCTAGTTTCATCACAAGTCCCTCCTCCCATTAATTTCCTTCCTCTGTCTCTATCTTCCATTCTTTTGCTTCTCTCTCTTTCTCCACCTTATCCCTTTTCTCATCGTTTTTGTTCTTTTATTTTATATAATATAATGTCAAAATTTATTATGGGTTGTTAGAGCTCGTAACCCATGTCGTTATCTCTCACGGCATGGCTCCTCTCCTGATCAAAGGCCTCTCTGTAAGCACTGTAATTAAACTCTTTTAGAGAGAGAAAGATGACCCAAAACAAAATTAAAATTAAAATTACTAAACTTACTTTCAATTTTTTTCTTTCAAAATATTGGAAGTAGAAAAAGTTATTGAACATGATATGCTTTTCTATTTCAGTTTAAGAAAGTAAAATTATGATTTTCCTTTTGAAGAAAGTAAAAGCGTTAGTAAACGGGCCCTAAAAGTTTCTCCAAAAATGATTGTCAATGTAGTTTTTTTTCTTTCCCAAAAATAGAATTGCACGGAATTGGGTCCAATTTTGTCAACTGCGAATTCAACTACGCGGACGTCGTCCTCTATGGTGATATCACAGTGGAAAAAACATGTATTCAGGTTTTTTTTTTTTTTTTTTTTTGAAAGGTAAATAAATTTTATAAAAACTAATAGAATTACAGGGTAGATAGAAAACCCAGACTAACCATACATTACAAGCCCAAAAATGTAAGGTCCACCACAAAGGAAACCCATACAAGAGCAGCATAAAATAACATAACAGTTGCCCAAAACTGGGCACAACACAAAGCAGTGATCATGGAGACTGTTTCTCGCCCTTCAAGATTTAGTTGTTGTCTGGAGGCTTTGCCGGTGGTCGGATAACAGAGGTTGGGAGTTCACACTCTTCAATAATACGCCTGGAGATTGGGGAACATGTGAGTTGAGATGACAATAGCTTCTGTCTAATTATATCTAAGACTTGCTGCAGAAGTGCATTTTGGGATAAAAAAATTCTTCTTGAAAATCCTCCTATTATGCTCCATCCATATGTTATAAACAAGTGCGCTCAAAGCAAGCTTTGCCACTGAATTACTATAGAACCCTTTGTTGTTACGCCAGTGGTCCATGAGTTGGGGTAGATATGAATACCACACCTTGATTGAATAAAAGACCATAAGGGCTTTGTGTAGTCACATTGGAAGAAGATATAGTCATGGGACTCCAAGTGAGAATTGCATAGAGAACAAATGGTGGCATTGATGTGGGATGTACATCTTCGATTCAGTGGGCTTGGCAAGTGAAGGTTAAAATGCTTTAGCATTTGCGCTATTGAGAAGGTTCCATTGGGGGAAGGAATCAACAACACTTTGTCTTGTTTCTCTGGACATGGTAATGGTATGTTATTTGCTTATAGAAGTTGAGGGATTAGAGTGGTAATGGATGAAGGGAAAAACCAAGTGGAGTTTGATATAAATGAGCTTAGCTTTGTTTTGGTGTCAAAGCCAGTATCTCTAAGCTGCTGTGGTTGAATAAGCTGATGAAGTGGTCCAAGACTGCACCAGTTGTCAAACCAAAAATTGGTGATTGAACCATTACCAATTTCATGTTTGAAAAGAGGTTTGATTGAGGATCTTAAGCTGAGTAGTCTCCTCCAACTCCAAGAGCACTGACCTGGAATCTTGACCTCCCAAATACTTCTCCCTTTGAGCAAGTATAGATTGATCCACTTAACCCATAACATTTGTTCGGAATTGATGATATGCCAGAAATGCTTCATTACAGCTACCTCATTCCATAATACTAGATTTTGGATACCAAAACCTCCAGCCCTTTTAGGTATACAACAGAGGTCCCATGCCACTTTTGAACCAATTTTCTTGAGAAGGGGACCTGACCACAAGAAGGATCTAAATAGGTTATCCATTTCATGGATGATACTCATTGGCAAAATGAACTTAATTTGAACTCCAATAGAGTTGAGAAGAATATAGCACAGCTTGAATAAGTTGTAGCCTACCAGCAAAGGAGAGGTCTCTACTAGTCCAGTGAGCAATCCTCTTGGTGATCTTGTCAATCAAAGATCTACAGTTAGTTGCTTTCAACATGGAAGTGATCAGAGGCACACCTAAGTATCTCACAGGGAGTAAACCTTTTTCGAACCCAAGGAAGGAGAGAATGTTGGACTTTAAATCTTCACTTACACCTGATAAAAAACATTGACTCTTGCTGTAGTTAATTTGAAGTCTAGAGAGTGCAAAGAATAACTCAATAATATGCTTAAGAGTTGTAATGGATGGCATGCTTGCATGTGTGAAGAGCATAAGATCATCTACAAAGATGAGGTGTGTGAGCTTCAGGTGCTTGCATCTCCAATGGAATTTAAATGGCATGGTAGATGTGATTTTGCTCAGCATCAATGAAAACACCTGCATAACAATCACAAAGAGAAATGGTGACAAGGGGTCTCCTTGCCTTAACCCCTTGACACTATTAAAAAATTCATTAAATTCACCATTGATTGATATGGTGAAAGAAGATGTGGTGACACAAGTTCTAACCCAGCCAAAAAACACCTGAGGGAATCCCATCAGCAACATAGTTTGGAAGAGGAAATCCCAAGACACTGAGTCAAAGGCTCTTCTTAGGTCAATTTTTAGAGCACATCTTGGAGAAGTTGTGTGCCTGTGATACCCATTCAAAAGCTCCTAAGCCAAGAGAATACCATCATCAATCTGCCTTCCATGAATAAGAGCTAATTGGGCCTGGTCTATGATTAGGGGAAGGGTAGGTTTGAGCTTGTTTTCTATAAGCTTGGATATACACTTGTAAATTGTGGAACAACAAGAAATTGGCCCGTAGTCACTTATAGTGGAGGGGTTTGGAACCTTAGGGACCTGTGATATGTATGTATTATTGACTTCTTTGAGCAACTTCCCAGTGGAAAAGAATTGGCTAATTGCCCTTGTAACATCATCACCTATAATTGCCCAGGTCTTCTTGAAGAAGTGAGCATTGTAACCATCAGGCCCTGGAGCCTTGTCACAACTGAGGGAGAATATACAATCTTTGATCTCAGTATGAGAAGGTATGGAACATAGTGATTCCATGAATGTTGCAAGAACACAAGGCTGAATGAAGGATTGGAGAGACTCTAGACCAATGCATTGGTGGGGATTCTTCCTAAGTAACTCATGGAAATGGGAAACAATTTCATTTTTTATGGCTGTTTTAGTTTCAAGGAAAGTGCCAGTAGGAGTAGTAATTGAAATAATTTTATTTCTGTTGCATCTTGATGAAATGGATTTATAGAAGAAAGAAGTATTTGAGTCCCCACTCTTCAACCATTGAACTCTGGACTTCTGTCTGCAAATTTGTTCCTCAGTGTGCTTGAGTGTTGTGTAGGTTACAAGTAGCTGCTTCTCTTGATCCCTTAATGATTGATTATCTGGTGCATTATCAAGAGCTAACTGGTAACTAGAGGGCTAATTTTGCACGGTTTACCTCCCCCTATAAGGTGGAAAGTGGTTTTGCAAAGTTTAATTTTAGTGGTTGTTTGAGGCCCTTCAGCTTGGATACAACTTGAAACATCAGGTGTCCCTCAAAATGTCTACTCCAGTGAGACTGAACAAGTGGAAGGAAATCAGGATGATCATTCCAGCTATTGAAGTATTTGAAAGGAACCTTCCTCTATGGATGGAGATTACTAAGGTTAATAATCATGGGACTGTGGTCAGAGATACCTGGAGTGACGAAGCTACAATATGAAAGGGGAAAAGAATGGTTCCATGAGTCATTGATGAGCACTCTGTCAAGCTTCCTAGCAATATTAGATATCCCAGGACTTCTATTGGACCATGAGTGAAGTACCCCTGAGAATTGAAGATCTTCAAGACAAGCTGTGTAGAGACATTTCCTGAAATTAAGCATAGGCTTGAACAATTTCCCCCTACCTCAATGATCTTCCATTGGGGATTTGATAGTGTTGAAGTTCCCTCCTAGAATCTAAGGAGATGAAGAGATGGTAGTGGATTGCTTGATGATGTCATCCCATAGACATTCCCTCTCTTTGGTTTCATTGGCATTATAAATAAAGGATATATAGAAGGTTGTTCTACAGTTGAGAATAGTGGCATAGCAATGTATAGCCTGCCTTGAGCATTGTAGGATTTAAAGATCAACTGCTCTAGGGTTCCATAGAACCCAAATTCTTCCCAATGATGAATAGGCATAATTATGTGCAAGGCACTAATTTCTGGCAATAAATTTATGAATTCTATCAATATTGACTGGTTGAACCTTTGTCTCAATGATTGCAGCAATGTCTGCCCTATTTTCATAAATAAGAAGTTTGACTTCATCTTACTTCAGGGTGCTATTCAAGCCCCTGATGTTCCATATAGCAATAGCTACCATTTGGTGGATTTGGACGGACGACCTTTTGGGAATAGATTCCCTCTTAGAAGGATGAGCTTTCTTGATTGTCTCTTCTTGAATGAGTTGGATTTCTTAGCCTTGCTTTTGTCCAAGACAGCAGGTAAGCTACTAGTAGATTCATTTTCAGAGAAGCTAGAATAATCTTCTTTAACTGGCAAGGGATGCTTTAGTACTGTAAGTTTCAGTGGGGATGAGGGTGGATCAGGGGGTGAGTTTGGCACAAAATTTGGAGTGAGGTTTGTGAGGTTGTAGGGGGTGAGATCAATTTTGAGTTTATCAGTGGGTTTAAAGTAGTGTGTGATTATGTTTTGTCCAGGTTGAACTACAAAGGTAGTATGAGAGGGGAGGGACTGGTTAATGGTTGCTGTGTTGTCTTCATATTGGGGAGGTGGTTGAGTGATCTTTTGAGGTCTCTTAAAGGGAATGATTTTCCATTCTGAAGAAGGTTGAGGGTTCTTTGAGTAAGGGGTTGATGAATGGCAGGTTCTAGCAAAGTGACCAAAGCACTTTCATGCATAGCAAACTACAGGCTTGTTTTGATATTCCACTATTACATTTGCTATCTTCCCAGAGCTTTGGTGCAGCTTGAGGACAGAAGGGAGATCAGACGAAGCATTAATCTCAACACAGACCTTGGCAAATTAAGTTTTTTGTTTCTTTTCAGTGATAGGGTCAGCAAAAAGAGGGATTCCAATAAAGCTGGAAATGTGGTTGAGCCCTGATTTTGTCCAAAAGTTTAATGGTAGCCCAGAAAGTTTTATCCACACTGGTATGGTTGAGTGCATTGCTCTTTGGAAGTCAGGTTTCCAATGGTTGAGTACAATATGTTTGTTGGACAAAAACCAAGGCCCCTCTTCAAGTATTATGGAACACTGTTCTGTGCTGGAGAAATGAAACTCGTACAACCCTTTCTCTGAGCTAGTAACCTTGAGTCCCTTGTCTGCCCATAAAGTGTTTGCCAGGTCTTTGACCATACCAAATGGGAGAGCTTTATGTACAAAATAACCAAGCAAACTAGACTTGGGATGGGAGAGTCCCATAGCACTGATTTCTTATGGTAGTTCGATGATACCATTAGTTGGTAGACTATGGTGGATATAATCCAATAGACATCTAGTTTGTCTATGGGTTATGTCAACCCATGATGTGGAAGGAGGAGACACTTGACTGTTGAAGTTGGTATGAGGGGTGTTAGCTAGGGGTTTTGGTTTGTGGGGAATTGTGTGCCATGTGAACATTTTGTGAGGTCGGCTTGGCTATAGGAGAGTGGTTGAGTGTAGCATATGCAATGTCAATCCTTTTTCCCATAGGGGGTGTGGTAACTATGATAGTAGGAAAAGGGGTTGCTGGTGACAAACCTAAAATGTGCATACCTAAGTTTGAATTCAAATTCAAATTGGGGTGTGGGTCCTCTTCTCCTTCCGGGCTATGGTGGTGGATGTGGTGGTGAGGATTGGAACACTGTTCAAGTGGGTGAGTCATGTTTGATACAGGAGATGAAATCACAGGATAGTTGGGCGTGGATTCTTCTTCATCAACCTTAGAATTCTCCATTTCAGAGCAAGCAATAGAGCGATTAGCATTGATGATTTGGTCACTGAGCTCATTAATTTTAGCTCTCAATTTGGCTTGATTTTTGAGACCATCTCCAATGATATCTCTAAGCCATTCCACTTCTTCAAGAAGGAATTTATACTTGTAGTTGTTCCTGTACTCCATCAAGTCAGTACGCAGCCTGAATATTTCATCGATCAAAGCTTGAGTGTTAAATGGATCTATTTCCACCATGATATTGTTGTGATCATCCACATATTTGAAGTGGGGGGAAACTGGTTGCCCAAGAAAGGGAGAAAAGGCAACTTATTTTGTGGCTTTCTTCAAGGTTAGTGATGGTGGAACATTAATGGGAGATATGCTCGGCAGGGACGATTTTTTGAGGATGGACTTAGGAGGTGGGGGTTGTGGAGAGATGTGATGTGAAAAGGCTGATGGGTTATGTTTGGTGAGTGTTCCTTGATAAGATGAAGAGTTCTTTGATTGTTGGGAAGACTTGTGATGTTGAAATTTGGTTAGGGAAGTGTGAGATGAATGATGGTTGGGTTGAAGACTAGCAGGAATGCCATGATTTGGTGGGATGAAGGGAGGTTTGAGGTGATTAGGGAGAAGATTCCAGTAGGATGGACGACAGGTTTTAGGTGCTCTCATGGGTGCTCATATCACTTGTGAGATTAGGGTTGGTCAAGTGGGAGCAACATGTATTCAGGTTGCTATCAAGGACTTCGCATAGACGCTGATCGAGTTCGTCTTTGATGTCAACAAGTTAACAACACAAACTTTTGCACATTGTTCAATCCTCCAAACCTGGTCCCATCAACATGGCACCTCGCGGCTTCGGTCCAGTTAGCAAACATTCAGAGAAAGTGAATCAGTGTGTTACAGAAAAGAGTAAAAGGTATTTAATTTTCACAACCTCCAAGCTGATCGACCACCACCCATGTCACTGGTGATGGTTTAACTTTTGTTATGTTTCCAATTGGGTTTCCTTTGAATGTATTTGATGGTAGCTCATTTAGGCTGTTGGTTGAGAGGAAAATAAGGGTTTTTGGGTTGATGAAAATCTTTGAAAAATTTGGGTTTAATTGAATTTGGTATTCACCGAATTTAATGGAGTACTGAACAATGATCTAATTCACAATGTTGAGGGGTAGTTTGGTCCAAAAATTACCTCAAAAAATTATTACATGGTGTTAAGTTAAAATACCCCCCTCAGTATAGTTGAAAGGGGTTTCTTGCTAAAAATATTCATAAAGGGTGTCTTTTACAAATGAGTGATAGTCGAGGGTTTTTTTTTTGCAATTCGCCCTAAAACGGATCTAGGTAAAAATATGATGTGTTATTATAAAATTTCAACTTAAATAAATATCATTACTACTTGTATTTGTTTTCCACAACCGTATATCTTCTTTTTCATTTTCACAGTATCTTTCATGGTACTCAAATAGAAGAATTTGATTGGTACAAAATCTAAAACTAAGTGCAATATTTTTTAATTTTTCAATACTTTTGCAATTTTTCTTTAAATTCCTTTTTTTTTTTTTTTTTTTCTGGAGTCAAATAAATCATTAGTTTTGATCATTATATCAATGAACAAATACCTATTTAATTATATATAGGAAATGTAATATTACAAATCATGGTGATTGAAACTTTAATAGCAAACAAAGATACTATATTAAGATGAAACCTAAAAAATGAACTATAACTTCTCAAATAGTTAGTTGCCTTATATTTCAAAATAAGTCCCATTATATTTAACACATAGGTAGCCATTTAAGGTAAATATAATGGGACTATGATACTTCATACTACTTCACCGAGAGGACTATGTATTTACTTTGGGCCGCTTGGTTGGGCTTGTTGTCGGGGCTACCCATGCTCCATTGAACCAACTGTACTTTGCATGTAATGGTTAGCTATTGCTAACCTCCTGTATCTTTTGCTATAATCAAATTTATCATTTTGCCCTTCAAAAAAAAAAAAATTACCAAAAAATTCTTCCTAAATCAAAATAATTCTGTCATTCATAAAATTTAGAAAAACAAGATTTTTGAGTTGACTTTCAACTTGGCATTTTTGCATATGGTGGGTGTATATATTACCAAAATAAATAAAATAAAAAATAGCGTATATATATATATATATATTAATCTATATCAGTTCAAACCTGCAAATGTCAATTTAAAAATATACAAAAAATTTAGTAAGAATTTATTATGTATAGATTTTTTATTTCGGAAAGTGGAAATATATATATATATATATATATATATGTATGTATAATTTTAACCATATTTCCTAATTCATACCAATATAAACTTGCAAATGTGAAAACTTTTATCTCCTAATTAATAACCATATAAACCTTCAAATGTGAAAACTTTCTTATGAATATATATATATATATATATATAAACACACACATATTTACACATATAGTACACACACACGCTAGAGTGAGATCATGAAAAAACTAAAAAAAAAACTAAATTATTGCTTCAGTAAATGGTACACCAGCAATCATTTTTTTTTTTTTTTTATAAAACAAGTGTAATTAATTGAGCAAAAAAATTGATGATCATCTCAATGCATTCACCATAGCAAAGACGATTTATATATTCTCGAGTTTAATTATGTTTTTCTTTTTGGGGACTAACCTTTGATTGTCCCATCTCTTTACGATATTGAATCTTTTTTTATTATTGGTATAACTTCTCGTGTGTGTGTGTGTGTGTGTGTGTGTGTGTGTGTATATATATATATATATGAAATTTTCAACCATATGGTTCAAAATTAAAGGAAAGATGTTATATTTTCTTAAATTTTTCAAGTAAATAAATTATTTAAAAAAAGTACTTGATTTTAGGATAATAATTTTTAGTATTTTGGAATAAGTGTTTGGAGGACATTTTGGACCTAAACAATAGTTATTGATATATATGTAATTATTTTACTTAATTCAACCAAAGTGAAAAATGAACTTTTAAAATAGACCATTTTGTTATTTAAGGCTCCTAACTCTATGTAAGTGTAGTTTTTCCTATTTTTTTTTGTTCTCCCCTCCAATTACGGAGAGTTTTTAATTTCCTATTTGTGAGGGGAAAGAAGGTGTTTTTCTTCTCTTTTCTTTTTTCCTTTAATAAGAATTTTTCATTTTTTAACTCAAATATGGGGAGTTTTCGGGTTTTCTCTTTTGCGTTGCCTATCATTACTCTTTCTTTAATACGGCTATTATTATACTATCATCAAATTTTTTTTTTTTTTTTGGGTAAGTAAAAAAGGCATGAAAGGCAGCTAATTAATATGTAAAATAATAACAAAAACATCAATCCACCACTATTATTACATGGTAGACCCATTTCGATTTGATCACAAACCAATTGTAGGATAAAACAAATTGAAAGATGTTATCATGGCTATTAGGTTTTGAGATACTAATCATCAACTCTAGCATATGAATAGAAATGCTCTGAATAATTGAATGAATGTAGAGTTTGAAAGAAAAAAATGCTTGCTACTAAAGACTCATCTAAAATTCAATGATTATTTTTTTTTCTCTCTTTAGAGGAGAGGCTAAATGAGGACATCTTCACGTCTTGGACTTCTGAAATTTCTTTTTCTCACTCAAAAAATTAAGCAATGTCAACTTTAATATTAAGTAATGGATGCAATTTTGTAATTTTTTTTTTTTCAAAGAAAACAAAAATTCGGTTTAGTGGTCAGATGTGATTTTCAGACAACTATTTTTATTTTTTTGGTACTTACCTTTTATTGTTGTAATTAGTGGTATTACTAAATATTAAATTTGGAAACTAGAAATAGTGATAGTGGTTTTGTAATAAAATGAAAGCATATAGGTGGGTTTGAAATGTGACACATTGATTTAATCTAATGGTTGCTATGGAAAGCGTGGAAGAATTTTCTTACTCAACGGGGAGCAAAAGATCACTACTCATAGATCATATATATGTTTCAACTCTAAAAATTTATAGAACAAAATCGATCCTAACGGTTCCAAAAAAATCTATGTCAAAGGTAGTTTGGGGTGATTGTTCAATTTTGTAAACTTATGGGGTGTTATTGTTGAAACAGTGTCTAACTTGTAGCTGGGTGTCTTTAACCCAAACCTAGGGCAGTGTGAGTGCAATTTACCCAATAAAATTATAAGAAACAGTTAAAGAAAGGTACTCAGAGCAAGTGGTGTGGGCAAACAAGTTATCTATCTACTTTTTAAAAAGTAGAGTGCCACGTAAGCTAAAAAGTGATGATGTGGTACTCTATTTTTTTTTTATCCATATGTTCCATGGTGTGGAACCCAATTATCTCATTCTCTATTTATTATTTTATTATTATTTTATTAATTTAATTTAAAAATAAGATAAAAAATTTGAATTTGAATTTAATAATTTTTTGTCTTCTTCTCAACGGTTATATTTCAATTTCTATATAAACCACTCATTCCATCTTCTTTCAATTATGAAATCCACTTCTTTGCATTCTCAAGTCTATAATTTGTTCTTTCAATTTCTATATAAACCACTCATTCTATCTTTTTTCAATTCTATCTTCTTTCAATTATTAAGTCCACTTCTTTGCATTCTCAAGCCCATTCTCTATTCTTTGAGTCTTCATATTTCCTATACAAAAAAACATTGGCTTCATCGTCAGGAGATATACCCATCTCTGAGTTTGTTTCTCCATTGAATTCGTTAGATTTAGATGGGGAAGATATTTTTGAAATCCATCGAAAAAGGATGAACGATGTGAGCAGATAATTATCGCCTGATACGGTGCGGGCATTCTTTCAACCTCGTAAGAGAAAGTATATTAAACGTGATCGAGAGGAGGCATCACAATGGCTATTCCAAGATTACTTTGCTGAAAATTCGATTTATCCACCAAACATATTTCGTAGAAGGTTTCGGATGTAACGAGAGTTGTTTCTTCGCATTTTGAACGGTGTTACAACATATGACGAATGGCTTATCTAGAAACCCGATACCCTCAGTCGTATGAGGTTCACTCCTATACAGAAGATGACTGTTATAATCCGTATACTCACATATGAAATTTTAGCTGATCTTTGTGATGAGTATATAAAGATTTCTGAGCGCATTACGATCGAAAGCTTGAAAAGGTTTTGTGATGCTATAATTGCTATGTATGCGGAACAGTACCAACGCTCACCAAATACAGATGACATTGAACGTCTGCTTTGAGAAGGGGAAGAGAGAAGTTTTCCAAGTATGCTTGGTTCTATAGATTGTATGCATTGGGAAAGGAAGAACTGCCCCACAGCATGGTATGGCACGCACACGGGAAGAAGCCATAAACTTACCCTCATATTGGAGGCCGTTGTATCAAAAAATCTGTGAATCTGGCATACTTTCTTTGGTATGGCTGGTTTACACAAAAACTTGAATGTTCTCGATCATTCCCCAGTATTTAAGAGCATGGTCAATGGTTCAATGCCTCCAGTTAATTACTTGGTGAATGGGCATCGGCGTACAATGGGGTATTATTTATCTGATGGTATATATCCTAAGTGGGCAACTTTTATGCAGACCATTCCGCACCCAACAACTATCAAAGAGAAATTATTTGTTAACAAACAAGAAGCTGTTAGGAAGGATGTAGAACGAGCCTTCGGCGTGTTGCAGATGAGGTGGGCTATAACGCATTAACCGGAACTTTATTGGAATACATAAGATCTAAACAAGATAATGAGAATGCGTATCATATTACACAATATGATTATTGAAGACGAGGGCGAACACATTTTGCAATGGATACCTCCGATAGATGACCCAATCTCCCTTCCACATTACGTTCGAAACCCATCAATGTTGGCGGCACACATTTCCTCTCACCTAAGTAGGATTCGCAATAGATCAGACAATACTGATCTTAGGAGAGATCTCATGGAACATTTGTGAAATCAATTTGGTAATGAAGATGTTTAAATTTGTTGTTGTCGAATAAAATGTAATTTTCATATTACTGATGAATAAAAAATATTTTAAAAAATATTTGTTTTGATTAGATTTGTTAAGAAATTTAAAGAAACTATTATTTAAAGAAATATCCATTACATATATAAATAAAAATTACATTACATAGAGATAGAAAAAGAAAATTACATTACATTAACTTCCCAAAGATAGAAAAAGAAAATTACATTACATTAGCTTCCCATAGGTAGAAAAAAGAAATTACATTACATAGCTTCACAAACTACCCCTTTTATTGAAACGTGCATAAATTTCATTTTGTTGATCAATGATCCATGCTTTTGTTGCTGCTGTTGGAGCATCATTTGGATTTTTAAGCATCATTTCTCTTTCGAAATCAAGTTGCTTCTGCTCAAATTCTAACTTTTTCATTTCTTTTTGCGCC
>JAOTQH010239192.1:0-12892 GCA_025631255.1 Cornus kousa
TGCAACATCTCTGCCTAGGGGGAGATCTATCTGCTGTGTCATCCTTTGCAGCATTGCCTGCTGCGGTTGCCTGTGTTGCCTTTCGCTGTAGCTATGCTTGTAGTCTTTTCATATCCCTGATGGGTATGTTCTTGCAGCATGAATTGTAAATCTTATTCCATTGGGCCAGATCATAAGCTCTCTTCAATCTCTCTGTATCAGTCTCTGGAATTTCTTCAGGGTAAAACTGATATCCCTGGTTTATAAGCAGCTGTGTAATCAAATGGCCAAAAAGTAAAGGCCAGGTCTCTACTCTGGAACTGTATGAGTGATGCAAGTTCTTGCCGAACTTATGCATGAGCTCCCATATAAGCACTGGAATAGAGATCTAAGATCCATAATGTATATAATATAAAGCCTGAAAGATTCTCTCTCGCCTCTGAGTGCCATAGCCTGTAGGGAATGCATTGAGGTGCAACACTGAATTAAAGAACCAGTATCGGGGATCAATTTTGACCCAGTCTACAAATGTATGCCCCTTATATGCTACCTGTGGAGATAATGTAGCTACTATGGTCAGCTCAGTGGGAAATGGTGGATGTGTAGGGTGGAGAGGCTCCTGAGTATCATCAGCCAATGGAGAAGTGTGGGGGCAACAACTAGCAGCAGCTATAGCCGGAATAAATATATCAATCTCCTGGCTATCAATGGTGGTATAGAGAAGAAGTTGGTCATCCTCATTTATCTGGAGGTGCTGGTAGAATATATAAATAGGATCATGCTTGTGCAATAAATGAATAAGAAAGCTTCAGAATTAGCATTCAACATGCTTCAACTAGACAGGATAGGTCAAAACACAATCAGCAATGGCAATAAAGCAGTGATGGTATAGAGGGCAAAAAAGTCGCATATGGAACATTTTGAGCAGAAATATGATCAACAGGACAAGCATAGGCTGTGATGTGCATACAAGATGCAATGTGTATTCACAAACCTAAAACTTAAGTAGATGCTACAATAACATGACAAGTAGACCCTAGGATGACATTGTATTAATTCCTAGGAAGAAAGTCTAAAAGTGCAATAGTGAAGATCAAATATAATAAGCAGGATAACATGGAGTATATAGTTATGGTAACTGTCAACCTAGGACTCAAGAAATAGGCATGTCATGTGATTAAGACTAAGTGAACTGCACGGTTGCAAAACACTGCAATCCAAGGCATGTTATGACAAGCAAGTTCAAGAATGAATCATGGACATGGTATGCAATTGGGTAGCATATATTAGAATGATGCACAAAGAACAACAACTTCAGATAAAGAAATATCCTGTACGGTAATGTAATAAAATCAACATTCTATAATCACTTAGAACTCATGACTCCTTCTAAAGCTGAAATGAAGTAGTGAATGGTCAAATATAAAGAATACAAAAAAGCTTACCATCTGGAAGTCAGAATTTGGACCGAAAAGAACCTCGGTCATCAAGAATAGATATCAAGCAAATGGCATTCAACAGATAAATATCAAGATCGAGTAAACATATTTCTACACTTGGTTTAAATTGCATTTCAGAATTCAAGTTAAGCTCAAGAATTGATACTAAGGCCAAAGAACAGAAACAACATCCATATCATGAATTTTAAATTTCTAAGAATCCATAACACACCCCCAAACTTAGTTAGAAATCAATTCCAAGAAGGTAGGCTCAAAGGATGCATAGAAAATCTGAAAAATTGTCAATGTGATGTAAATGTGTGCAAAATGGTGTATATATATACAAGCAACGATTTGCAATTATTCCAAAGTGCCCACATTTATTCAAAAGAAATCACATTAAACAAGTTTCAAAATCATTACGCACAAGAAGATGAAAATCAAGATAAAGAAGGGCAAAAGACATCCAATTATGCCCTAGCATGGCAAGAATCAAGAATTATATCCTAAACAAGGTCAAAGGCACTTAGCAGTTTCAAATGGATGTAAATGAGTCAAATGGAATAAGCTTCAATTCAAAGAAGGGCATTTTGGTCAACTTTAGAATTTCTTAATACTTTTGGAGCAAAATTTGAATTTTGAGAACTTTGAGGTTAAAACATTCAATTGCATTGTAGAAAAACTTCATGACAAGAATCATGCAATAAATGAATAACAATAGAATGAATCATGCAAATCAACTTCACATTTTTCAAACAAAGTTCAAAATTTTCATTTTTAAACATGTAAAACCCAACAAGTGTGATCACAAAACATTTTAACAATGAAAGATTATTTTACCAGAACAATGCACTCACTCTAATCAAAACTTTTCAAAGAGGTCAATTTAAAACATTTTTATGTATTGAAAACAAAACTTATCATTTCAATTCAAAAGCACAAAATCAAGTCGAGTCATGCTTGCAATCAATTTAGGCAACGTAGAATACATCAATGCATTTCATATTCAAGGCAAATGAAACAAGTTGGAACTATGCTGACAACTATTCAATTTTTCAATGCCATCTAAGTTCAACAATATTTCAAGTTCCAAGGAATTTTCCTTTTATTTAAAATCTCAAGACAACAAGTTCTTTGGGACATACAAGTTTACATTTCAACTCAACAAACATCTTTCCAAATTCATTTTCATTTTCAACTTGAGATTCCAAAACTATTTTGCAAAACTTGAAAGTTTCCTTTTATTCAATTCATCCCTTAACTTTGAAAATTATTTTGAAGTGTCATCTCAAGTCCCAAAAACAAACAACATGCCTTTTGGAATTTTAAAACTAAAGTTCAAGAATTTTACAAACTCCAACATAATCTCTCCTTAAAAATAGACATCCCAAATTTTTTTAAAACACATCAACTTCATTTAATTCATAATAAACATCAAAAATATGTTCAATTCAAATCAATCCAATCAATTTAACAACAACAGACACCGCCCACAAGTAATCCAGAAAACCAATAAAATTTTGGTCGTTCTCCTTCTAACAACTTTAATCATCAACCATCCATCATCCATTTCCATTTGTTCTCATCAACATTCAAATTTTAGTCCAAATCAAGTTTTCCCAACTTCTTCTTTTTATTTAATTGCTTTTCAATTTTTATTTTGCTTTCCATTTTTATATACAAGGATATATACAAATTAAAATGAAAAACTAAATAAAATGGAAATGAAAACAAAACAAAAATAAAAATACAATAAATAAAAGCGAAGTAAATAAAAAGAAAAGAAAATAAAATAAATAAGGAACATACCAGGCTCAAAGAGAGTAGAGAAGAGTAGAGGAAGAGACTAGGAGCAAAACGAGGGTTTTTTAAGCCTTGCCGGACTTGGGGAAGACGACCAGAGGTTCGCTGGAACTTCGCTGAAAACTGCAGAAACTCGTCGGAGCTTGTTTCGGCGTCTCCTTGGCCTAAATCGGCTGGAGACTATGTATTTGAAGCTACCAAAAAACAATAACACACTTGGGACCAATTTTGGCCACTTTTGGGCCAAAAACTCACCGAAAAAAATGGTGGTTGGCGGTGATAAAGCTTTGGCTTCTTTGGTTTTGCTTGCCTGCAAGAGAGATGGAAAAGGTGGTGGGGTGGTGACGGTTTGGTTGAGGTAAAGGAGAGATAGTGTGAGAGATTGAGAGGAGGGAAAAGAGGAAGAGTGGTTCGGGTGAGGGAAAGAGAGATGGGGCTAGGGTTTAGGTGGGAGAGAAGATGAATAGGAGAAAAAGAAAAAGAAAAAGAAAAAGAAAAGGAGGGAGAAGAAAAAGAAAAATAAGAAAAGTAGGAAAAAGATAAAAAAAAAAAAAAATGAACGACCATAGAGATTTCTGAAAAATTTCAAATAATGCATTTTCGATCGATCGAAACACTTCAATCAATTAAACTCTTAACTTCGATTGATCCAAAATGGATTTCAATCAATTGAACTTAACCTTGATCGATCGAAATGGAAATTGAAGGGTCCTTAACACAGGTGATTCGATTGATCGAAGTGGTACTTCGATCAATCGAACTAGAGTTTGATCGATCAAAATCTCACTGGTAGTACTCACAATGCAAGAAATGGCCCGTAAGCTGGATTTTTCAATTCAATACTTATCTAGATGACGTAGAAACATATAAAAACAAATATGATGGAAGAATAATGTTGGTAAACCCTACGAAATGCACTAGTCTTTAACGTCTCTAGCAAGACGTTGGGCTCTTTTAGCCCAGATAAAAAATCTTGTTGTACATCCCCTCCTTGATGGGGTGAATGGATTTTTGAATCCCACCCAACAAATTATTCCCTAAAGAACTTGTTAAGAGTTTCAAAGGAGATTGATGGTCTTTTGTTAAAGAACGCATTTTCAAAGGCGATTGATGGTCCTTTGTTAATGCAATTCTTGGGCTCCATGCCCTTTCAACACTAGATTTTAAAGCAACATCCTTTGAAATCCTATTAGAAGGAAAGCATTTTGAAATTCTATTTTCAAACAAAGACTCAACTTTTTCAAATTCATTTTCAAGACACTTTTCCACAATACACACATCTTCATGCTTATCCACTAAACTCGGGGTTGGATTGAATATGTTCAATTTCACCTTTATGTGGCCAAATGAAATTTTCATTATCCCTGTCCTACAATTTATATTGGCATTTGCAATTACCAAGAAGGGACGGCCAATGATAACGGGAATTTGGCTCTTGGGATTTGGAACCGGTTCCATATCAATGACAATGAAATTAATCGGGAAAAAGAATTTATTAATTTTAATCAACACATCCTCAATAATACCCCTAGGCTTTTTGATGGATCGGTCGGCTAGTTGTAAAACTACCGACATCTGTTTTAATTCTCTTAAGCCTAATTTAACATACACCGAAAATGGAAGAAGGTTAACATTTGTTCCTAAATCAAGAAGAGCCCAGTCAATGACATGGTCACCAATGATGCAAGAAGTAGTAGGTAAACTAGGGCCTTTGAATTTGGGAGAGTGTTATGTTGTAAAATGGAGCTTACTTGCTCGGTCAAAACAACTTTTTTTGGTGCTTGGCTTTTGTTCTTCCTTTTTTAGGTGCAAAGATCTTTCAAGAATTTGGCATAAGCTGAAATTTGTTTAATTGCATCAAAGAGAGGAAGATTTATCTTCACTTGCCTAAATAAGTCAATGATTTCATTGGCCTTGGTCTTTTGCTCTTCAAGAGAAATGGATCCTTTTAAGGCAACCGGAAATGGAGTTTTTGGCTCAAAAGCCTTTTCAAAATCATTATTTGAAACTTTTATAACACAAGAATTTTTCAAAATCATTTCTTAAATCTTTCTCAACAAATGAATCATACATATGCAATGAAGGAGGAATAGGATGTGAGATGGGATGGGTGTCAAATTTTGGTTGCACTGGTTCACTCTCTTCATTATGAACACCAATTTGATTATCAACAATTTTTCCACTTCTCAAGGTTGTCACCGCATTGACATGTTCAATTGTGTGACCTTCCAAAGAGGAATTGATCTCCACAACAAATTATTGCTTTGGCGGTGGATTTAAAGGCATTTTCCCTTTCTCTCTAGCATTCAAGGTACTAGCTATTTACCCGACTTGGGTTTCTAGCTTAGTAATGGATTGGGAATGAGAATGAAGCAATTGAGTGTTTGCCTCTAAAGTACCTAAAGCGGTCAACACATTTTCCTTAAAAGTGGGACTCCTAGAATTTCCTTGAGAAAAGATGATTGATATGGAAAATGAGAGTTAGAAAATTGGTTTCCATGTGATGATTGAAAAAATGATCTATAACCTTGGGAACCTTATCCTTGCATTGGGGGCGGAACATATTTGCCTTGAAAATCGCCTTGGGGAGGGTTTGAGCCTTCCCCTTGGTTTTTCCAAGAGAAGTTTGGATGGTTCCTCCACCCGGGATTGTAATGAGTGCCATAGGGATTATTCCATTGGTGAACAAAAGTAGCATTCACTTGTTCATGATGCTCACTTTGCACATGTCCATGGGGACAATTGGAAGTAGAATGTAAAACACTAGAACAAGTCATGCATATTTCATTAGAATTATGATGAACATAATTAGGGGAGGAAGACACTTGATTCACCGAATTTTGGTTGATTAAAAATTGATCAAACCTTTGAGATAAAGACTTGACTTCAGCGGCTATATCATTCCAATTATCAACTTGATATAAGCAAACATTCTTCCTTCCACCTAAATTTTTACCATTTTCAAAAGACAAGGATCGATGCATTGAATTCTCACTCATGCTTCCAAAAAGAGGCCATACATCATCCTCATGTCTATCAAGATAAAAACCACCCATGGAAGAATCTACCATTCCTTTAAAATTATCCGACAAACTTTCAAAGAAGAATTGCACCAATTGCCATTTAGGAATGTCATGATGTGGACACTTCCAAAGCAAGTCATTGAGGCGCTCCCATGCCCATGAAACAATTCCCCTTCCCGTTGAGAAAATTCTCTAATTGAAGTTCTCATTGCATTGGTGTTTGAAACCAGATAGTACTTTTTCAAGAACTCTTGTTAGATTTTCGCCTAAGTAGTTATCGAAAAAGGCCTAAGATTGTTGAACCAATATTTTTCCTTGCCTTCAAGGGTGAAAGGAAAAAGTTTAAGTCTTAAAACCTCTCTCGTCATGTCCGTGTATTTTACGGTGGAACACACTTCAAGAAACTCATCCAAATGCTTATAAAGGTCTTCACTTTGAAGTCCATGATAATTGGAAAGAATTTGAATAGTTTGTAGTTTAATTTTATAGTGATGTGCTCTAAATGGGGGCAATTTAGTGCATGTAGGTGCATTATATTCATTTGGCACATAATGATCTCTCAAAGCTAAAAGAGGATTCACAATTGCTGGTGTTACATAAGCACCTTGAATGACTTGAACAATGTGAGGTTGTAGAGCAAAAATTGGCCGAGGCATTCCCAATGGAAAATGGCCTTATTGTTGTGGTGGTGGAATGAATGGTCTTGGCGTGCCTACTGGTACTTAAATGTTGTTATGATGCACATCAGGGTGGATGATACCTTGTTGGTCTATGTGACCAAGGTCTTCTACATGGTCCTCATTATGTTCCTCTATTGATGAAATGGAATGACTATAATTACCCCTTCCCTTGGAATTACGAACAATGGATTCAAGATTCAAATTAAGTGGGACAAGAGTAAGATTTAACGACCTATGACCATGCATACACAAACAAAACAAAAATAAGCAACAAGCAAGTAGCAATCACTTCTCGTCCGCAACGAATCAATCAACAAACATCCTCCACATACATTGATACCATACTCCCATGCTTTTAACAATATGCAAGAAAAATGAATTGCCTCCACATGGGCTCATGATCTATCTAGAAAATGAAAAACTTGCCTCCATGCGGGCTCATGATTTAACTAGAGATTGAGTTAGAAAAGCTCACAATGGTCCTTAAGCAACTTCAAATTGTTTTTTAAATTTTTTTCTTTCTTTGCCTTGCTTTGCTTGACAATTTTTATTTTTTATTTTTGAGCTTTTTATGCTCTTACTTAGCTTTTCTTGGCTTGCTTGCTTCTTTGCTTTTTAATTTCCCTTTGTTTCACCCTCTTAGCTCAATTCACCTAGCCAATCAAGAACAAACGCAATAGGTAACCAAAATAAAAATAAAATAAAATAAAATAAAAACACGATCAAAACAGTACTAATTCCTAATTGTTTCCAAAGTACAGCACTACCTATCCCCGGCAACGGTGCCAAAACTTGGTGTTGTGCTGTGTTAATACAAGAAATTGCATGTAAAAGCATAGCTAAGTTTAAATTTAGAAATTACCACTACCACTTTTCACTAAAAATATAGCAAGAATGAGTAGGGATCATCCCAAGGGAAATGAGTCGTGCTTTGGAACCAATTATAGAGTAGTAGGTCGAATGATCAAAGATTGGGTGATTTGAATAAGCTAGAGTTCAATTAAAACATGCAACTGATAATCTAGAAATTAAAGGGAAATAAATGAGAGAGAGGACTTAGGGCTTTAGAGTTTATCGCTAAGCTTGACTTCACTAAACACTAACAATTGTACATTAATGGGGAAATTTAAATTGTAACTTGTGTGTGTGTGTGACATCAATTGAAACTAAGCGTGGATGGAAAATAAGTATAAATTGTCTAGCCAATTCTAGTGGAAAGCACAACCTATCAAATGAGACCAATATCCATCCAATAAAACCACAACTAATGCACACACAATTATCTAGAGACATGCACTCTTTCCATTCACAAGTACGGCACACCAAGAAACAAGATAGATTATCCACCTATCTACAAATTTAAAGCAACTACACTACATCTAGGCTAGAGACATGAAAATTAAACTCATTAAATTAAAGGTATGACACAATCCATCAAGAAACAAGTATGAACCATTAAATAAATCACGAGAGTGTTCCATTAAGCACTATGTCTTGACCATTACTAGATTAACATCATTAACACATATAAACATGCATCAATTTCATTAAATCTAGAGGAAAAAACATGAACATCAATTCTAGCATACATAAACATATAACTAGAAGCAAATGATCAATTGAAATCATTAATCCATACAAATCAAGTAAAAATCACAAGATCTATATTTATTCATGGTCAAAAATTTATTACAACTAAAATCCCCAAAAATATACAAAAGACTAGGTATAGGAAGCAAACTTAAGGGCTATCTCTAGCCCTAAGTGAAGGATTTAGCCACTCTTTGTAGTGGTCATGGAACCCTCAAAGGCTAGCTTGGAAGTTGGCATCATCATCTTCATCTTTGCTTTCTTCCCAAAACCCTAATTCTAGAGAAAAAATTATGTAAAAAAAATCTACTCTATAAATATTACAAGATAAAATGATAATATATTCAATTAATTCATTAAACACTCCTTTGAGTAGGGACCAAGTCAAAATTACAGCCTATGATTGCAAGAAATTCGTAGCTATACAAATTAGGTAGAAATCGGTGCACTCGGGAATTAGACAGCACACTATCAGCAGGAATTTTGATCGATCGAAGATCTTCGATTGGTCAAACACTTAGCTTCGATCGATCGAAGCTGACGTGGCTCAAAATATCTTCCAGGCTTTATCCAATTGCCTGAGTTGGCACCGCCTCATTTCGATCAATAGTAGACCTCGCCGATCGATCGGGACTTCCATTTAATGGATCAAAGTTCCCCTGGTGCATTTTTCTTGGCTTTTTTCCAACTTTGCTCCTGAGCTCCAAAATTGAGCTAAATGGCTCTTGTTAGCCTGTTTAAACTTTATTAACCTAAAAGAGGCAAAAACACAAATAAGTATGTAAGACATGAAAGTAAGATAAATGAATAGACTAAAATACCCTAGCTTAGGTGCTAAAATGTGTCACATTTGAGCACTCATTAAAGGAAACAATATGATGAAAAAGAACACGATTCAACTTCTAAAAGTTCAATATGAAAGCTGCAAAATGGAATAAAGGGAAGTTGTATTAGAAGAGTTAGACCTAAGCATGCCTTTTAGACCTTGATGTTTATGTATTTTAAGGGGATTTGTGTTGTAATTCTTGTCTTGACACTTGATTTATATATGAATCTTGTTTATACAATAATTTGTGTGGTTTAATGCTTCCAATTGATCATTTCATTCTATTCATATGTCTATGTATACTAGAATAGAGGCTCATATGTGTATCTCTAGTTTTTGTGTTATTGATGCATGTCTATATGTGTTAATGCTATGAATCTAGAGATTATCAAGGCATGGTGCTTTAATAGAATACTCTTGTGGTTTGTTTGAAGGTTCATACTCATTTCTTGATGGATTGTGCCTCTTCCTTAGTTTAATTTTCATATCCCTAGCTTAGTTGTAGTGTAGTTGCCATACTTTTTTAGATGAGAGGACAATCCATGCTTGTTTTTTGATGTTCCATGCTTATCAATACAAGTACTATATTTCTCTAGTTCTTTTTGATGTGTTTGGATTATGAGCTTAAAGGAAGGAATAATGGCTTAATTTGATATATTGTGCTATTCATTAGGTTGTCTAGACATTATGTACTTAATTAGTTATCTATGCTTGTTGATTTAATCGATCACACACACTAGTATTGCAACACATGTTTTCCCTCATTCATTACACATTGAGTGTCTAGAAAGGTGATGTTTAGTAGTGATCTCTAAGTCTCAAGATCTCTCTCTTGTTTCTCTACCCTTTATTTACTTTATTTGTTTTATATTGAACTTGTTTAGCTTAGTTTGTAGTTTAATTAACCAATCAAACCACATTTTGATCATTCGACCTACTACTCTAACGTTGTTTCCATATCAATACTGCCCCTTTTCCTTATTTACGATCGCTACTCACCCTTGCTACGAAAGTAGTTAGAGGTAGTAGTGGCATTTTACAAATTTAAACTTAGCCACACTACACACATTTTAGCTTGTTGGTACACGACAACTCGTCATCAAGGATATTTATATCCTTTGGTATGCTTTCATTACTGTCTTAATGGTACATTGCTGCTATTTTAAGTGATTTAAGCATTATTTGGTTTTTGACATTCCAAGGCAAAATAGGAAGATTATTGGTTCCATCTTTGAATTAGGGTTTACCCTTTCAAAGAGCTGTCACATATCCACTTTTATGAGCTTAATGTGATTCTGGCATACTCAGTGCATTATAGAGGCTTACAAGGGTAGTATTGTCATTTTACATTCATGAGATATCATTTAAGATAGCTTGAGAAAGCTACATTGTGTTGACAGTGCTCATTATAGGCCAATTAAGGTTTATAGGTTCTGGTTCAAGAGGTGATATTTGTCTATAGAATCCTTCAGGGGCAATTGAGTCTTTTCACACATGTGTTCTATCATTATACAACTAGTTGGGATAGTGCATTGTATTGCATTACTCAAAATCACAGTTTGATCACATGTTCATAGCTGCAGTTGAAATCTATTTATATTGACAAATGTCCCTTTGAGAGGTATTTTGGTCATTATAAATGAAGAACAAATATGTGACACGTGTCTTGTGGTCACAGTGTGAGAAAATGAGACTTGTTATGCATTACTTAGTGGTTAAGAATGAAATATATTGATGTGTATACATATATGCAAGCTGTCAAAAGACAAGTTCCCTAGAAGCCAAATGTGCAAGGTGGCAGGGGCATTGTGGTCTTTTGCTCAAAGAATATCAGGACATTCTCTGGCCAATGATTGGAGAATGATACCATGTGGATTTCCTCCTTAAGGTATGATTATAGATCAATGTACCCTATATATATCCTGTTATAGCATTGTGCCTCCTTATGCCTTGTGAGTGAGCACCCTTGAACTACATTGTGACAAGCACTCAAGCACTCAAGACACTAAGAACAATGAACTTTTATTGAGTTTTGAAACTAATTTGTGATCTAATTAATCTCAACAATACATATAGTGTGAGTGTGTATTTGAAGATTATGGTCAAGGTTTTGTGTTGCTATTTTTCTAGTGCAAAGAACTAGTTCAGAGGTTCATTCCATGCTTGAGGCAATTTCAAAGGTGTCCAGAGGTTGAGGCAAGTTTAATTTTTAATTTGACTTCTTCAAAATCATTGTGCATACACATATTCTTGATGTAGTTCATTTTGATGTCTCAAACCTCCACTCGTGTCTTGTTTTTCTAGTTTAGTCTTTTGTCATAAGTATATATGCATGTTATCTTGCTGTGAGTTGAACTCTTATCATTTGAGCAAGTTTCTATAGTTGATTTAAGGCTATACAAGTTGATATTTACACGGAGAAATGGTTATTTGGTGTTTTGGTGTTTCAAACCCTAATTTTTAGGGTTTTCTATAGTGACAATCCCATTGAGCTTAGATAGTTGAATACCTTGTTTTTTAATTGTGATTATCATTTGAGCATGTGTACAAGGTTGATACAAGGCGAGGGAACCATCTTTTAGTCTGTGATAATACAAGGCTTCATTCATCAAGACGCAGATGCATTACCAGTCCCTCCAGGATGACATAGCCAGCATGTGGAAGGATATGACCAGTCTTTGGATAGAGGTGCATGGGGATGTTGTAGCTTTGGGTACGAAGATGAGGTCGATGATGTCAGACTTATTGCGTCAGTTCTGGAGTTCTCACTCCTCTCAGCCATCATCTTCTGCACCATGACCATGATCCCCATCTCTCTATCTCCTTATATATCTGTGTTTGATACATTATTCTATTTTTGTGGCTAGTCTATTGGCCTTACATTCGGTGATGTACTATGACTGCTAGTTTTTTTGGTACTGTGGATATTTTTGCATGTTTATATATATAAATGTTGTTGATCCTAGAATCAGGTACATTGCAATTATGGCCCATTTAAGAAATCTTTTTCTCTCTTACTCAGGACCTTCTCCATATCTATCTCTTTTTAATAAGCCATTTGCATGCACATTGCACACCTACCCTATACCATTTGTGATCTTGATAAGGCTTGTACCAATGTGATCTTTTTAGGACCATAGTTGATCCCAAGTTTGGGGGGTACTTCCACCACCATTTTTAGATCCTTACATTCCTGTTTCTTCTTCGTCATTACCACACTGGTATACTCTTTCCCTCTTTTCCATTGTTCTCATTGCATATTGAGGATAATGTGCGGTTTAAGTTTGGCAGTAAGGTGACTCTATGCATTCTTTTCAAACTCTGAATCTTTATGTGTGCATGTGAGATTTGAGATCCATTTTTTGTTATGATTTGGATCTTTTAAAGCATAGTTGCCTAAGAAAGGCAAGTTTTGAGAGTCTAATACTTCTTGTATGTTTTTTATGTCATTTAGGGGTAAATTTTTAAAATTTTGACATCATGCTTGTTTTAGTGGTCCACATCATCTTACTTATTGAAAATGCTTTAAGGATTGATTCTAGAGTACTATAT
>JAOTQH010239201.1:0-12892 GCA_025631255.1 Cornus kousa
CCTTTGGAGCAGTATACTCTCCTTGTCATCGGCTACGTTTCTACTAAATGGTTTTTTCTTCCGCCGCTGTTGACAGCGTTGACTTCTATTGGTCGGCATTGACTGCGTTGACTGTCATTGACTTTTTCAATCGTTGATACATTTTGACTGCTTTTTGAGGTAGGGATGTTTAAACCATCATGTTTTGACTTTAGTTGAGTTCGTTTATTTGATTTCTTGCTAAGTATGCTAAAAATAATAAATATTGGGATTTGAATGTTGATTATGTATTTACTTATTTATATGATGAGGCATGATCTAAATGATATTAATTTTGTATATGTGTGTATATGTGTGTGCGCGCGCGCGCGCTTAGTTGCAAAGTTATTTAATGAATATGCCTTGCGTTGAATTTCTTTCTTGAGATTACATATATATGATGACGAGTATGTATGGCTAAACTGATAAAGTGCAGGTATGTTTATATCGCTTTCATTAATGCATGATTCCATTCATGGCATGGGCATGGTTTGGGAAAAGTGAGTTTGAAATGATTCTTTTTAAAGAAATGTGTTTGGAAAGGATTGTGAGAAAAAGATTTAGAAATGAACTGGGTATCATGAGCCCGGGGCTTACTTGGACCAGAGGGGGCATAGCCTGGTGTAGGGCGTGAAAAAATTGATATTAGGCCTGAAATGGCCAAGAGGCCAAGGATAGTGTCAATCCCAACTTAGTAAAGTCAGTTAGCATCTAACTTGACCTAAAGGTGGAGTGTGTAGGGCTTGAAAAGGTTAATACTAGGCCTAAAATGGCCAAGAGGATAGGGATAGTGTCAATCGCAGCTCGGTAAAGTCAGTTAGTGTATGTGGGGGTTTGGGGTTGGTTTGAGACCAAGCTCGGGAACGATTACACAAAGCATTGCATTTCATGGCATTTTGGCACCTTTGATTATAACTGATTATACAATGATAATGTTTTAAATTGAATGAAGTGCATTGTGATCTTGATAATTCCCCATGAATGATCCTGATATCTTTTTTACTATTCTTTAGTTGTTGGCTCAAGGGAGTCCAAAACTGGTGTTTTAGGCATTACCTACTGTGTTGTTGAGCTCATCCTTTATCTTAATATTTTTAGGGAACCGGAGGAGAAATGGCATATGACTCGCATTCATGGACTTAGAAGACACTAGGATTCTTCATAGGGACAACAGGTTCAGCAGAATACCCAAGAGGACTCCTGGGAAAATGGCCAGGAGGAGAGTTTCGAGGACAATATTCCTTTAAATAGGCATCGATTAGTGAGGTGCTCCGATATACTCACCCTTGTTCAGGGCACTCAAGGGATTGGAACATCACAGACGAGTAGAGCTACTCAAGTAACGGGATCGGCAACAGAGCCAGGTGGTCCGTCCAGTCTAGATGTTGCTCTTTGGGTGCCAAAACTTATTAGGACAGATGGTTCCCTCATTTCTGTTAAGGATACGGTGTTTGAGAATGCACTAACCACCCTGGCCTACTACCAGAACATGTGGTTGCCAGAAGATGTACAGATCCAAAGGGATTAGAGAGGCGAGAGATGTTTACTCGAGTCCTAGTTACAGCTATGGAGGTACTACTTTCTGCCTTATGTTGACCTTAGTTATCATTGGTTTCCTTAGCTTTATTTTGATGCTTATGGTATCCTCCTTTCTTTTGCTTCGGGATTACAGCCATGCAAAGGATTATCGAGAGTGGCGATAAGAATGCCACCCTCACATCTCAGAAAATCAGCTTATAAGAAAGTTTTAGGCAGTTGATATCCAACGGACTAAGCTTGAGAAAAAGAGGGTTGATATGGAGTCTAGTTTGGAGGTGGAAAGAACATATATCACTTGTATACATAAAGGAAGTTCCATATATATCTTTAACCTTAGGCTCTTAGGCCCTGTTTTTCCATTTCAAGCTGCCTATATGCCGTTATCTAAAAAATTAAAAAATAAAATATTGGGCTTGGGTTAAAATGGTAGTACCTCTTTTTAGGTAAGTGGCGTTCTAGGGCTTGTCTACCTCTCTTTCATTCAATTTTTCGAGTTTGTATGCCCTTTTTCCCACCACTTCAGTAACTTTGAATGGCCCTTCCCAGCAGGGCTCCATCTCGAGTATGCCCACTACTCTCTTCAAGACCAGTTCTCCTAGGCTGAATGCCCTATGTCTCACTTTCTTATTGTGACTGTTCACCAATGTTTGCTAATAAGAAGCTAATCTGATCACTGTAGCTGTCCTTTTTTCTTCTATCAGATCAAGGCTGCGCTCAAGCAGCTTGTCATCCTCTACATTTTTCCAGTTCAATCTTCTCACTGTTGGTACTATATATTCGGTGAGGATTACGGCTTCTGTTCCGTATGCCATGGTGAACGTGCTTTCACCGATTGGTCTCCTTGGTGTTGTCCGATAAGAAATTCGGGAGTTCGTCAAGCCACTCCCCCTTCTTGTCCTCTAACTTCTTCTTAATGCAATCAAAAATCATTCAGCTTATGCTTTTCAATTGCCCGTTTTCCTATGGATAGCTTAGAATTGCTAACTTTTGGTTGATTCCGTACTCATTGAGAAGCTTTTTCACATATTTGTTGTCTAAATTCTACTCGTTCTCCGTGATAATGGATCTGGGGACTACAAAATGAAAAATGATGTTGTTCCATATAAAATGCTTATTTGGGTGTGAGTTACCTCCTCCACCCACTTGGTAAAGTAGTCAGTTGCTAGAAGCACGTTCTTATTTAGTAATCTGGCATTCAGTAGGGGAACACGTTTATCCCCCACTAGGTGAACAACCAGGGGTTCGCTATGATATGAAGGCCCTTTAGGGGTTAATGAATCAGGGGTCTGAACCACTAGCACTTACCACACCTTCTAGAATATTTTTCTGTGTCCCGAGCCATGTGATGCAAGAAGTAGCCTTGGGTCATTGCTTTATGTGCTACGGATCGGCCCCCAGTATGATTGCCATAAACTCCTTTATGGATCGTGTGGATTATCTATCTAGCCTCTGATAGGGTCAGGCACTTCAAACAAGGTCCCGAAAAAGATCTTCTGTACAGCAGGCCATAGATGATTGCATATTTGGCCGCACTCATCCTTACCTTTTTGGCTTTTTCTTTTCATTCTGGTAGCACCCCATCCCTAATATAAGATATGATTGGGTCCATCCAACTGGGCTCATATGGAATGACTAGAACTTGATCAACTTAAAGTGTAAAGGGGGTATCTAGTATGTTGACTAGTACTACTCTTTTGAATGTCTCACCAGAACTAGATGATGTGCATGTAAGCTGGTTGGCTCCTTAATTTTTCTCCAATGAGATCTGCGTAAACTTGATATGTTCGAAACCATTGGTCTGCTGCTCAACTGTTGATTGGTTGGCGTCCATAGTGTGCTCCTCCGTGGCGTAGTCTCATATGATTTGCTTCACGATCAACTTAGAGTTACAAAAAACATGCAGGTTTTTCACTTAAAGATCTTTGGCTAGCATCAACCCTGCCAATAGTGCCTCATACTATTATTCGTCGCCTTAAATCCTAATTTGATTGCCTGATGCAAACATGTTCCTTCAGGCAATCGTAACTCAGTCCTAACTCCTGATCCCATTTGGTTAGAGGATTCGTCCAAATAGAGCTGCCACCGAGGCTCTTTTGTTGCTTCTTCCTCATCGTCCAACTCGTATTTAAGTAGAAAGTCTGTAACTACCTGCCCTTTTATTGTTGTTTTAGGTTCATATCTGATGTCAAAGGAGCTAAACTCGATCGCCCACATATCTTATGTAGAATTTCTCTGATCAGGTATAACGATTAGATGGGACTCAAAGTAATGCCTTAACTTCCTTTTGGCTTGTAATAGAGCTAGAATGACTTTCTTAGCCTTTGAATATCTCCTTTCCGTGTTGGCCATCATTTTACTTGTGTAAAATACAGCGTGTTGCTTTTGTTTATCTTCCCTTATCAGAGCAGTGCTCGTTGCTGATCACAACATTGCTAAGTACAAGTAAAGTCGTTCTTCTTGTCTTGGGATGAATAGGATTGGCAGTTGTCACATAACTTTGCCAACGCCTCTTGTTGTTCGGCCTCACCACGAACGAACACTTTGATGGATTTAACTACATATTGTTCTTTTATAGTGTGTTGAGCTTCCTGCAGGTGGTCTAAGTGATCCTATATATTTTTACATTTTACCAACATATCATCAATGTATGCTTCAACTGTCTTCCCTATCTACTCTTTAAAAACCATATTAATCAATCTCTGATACATTGCCCCAGCGTTCTTCAATCTGAACGGCATTACTTTGTAATAGATCCCTCTTTCTATAATGAACGATGTCTTCTCTTTATAGTTCGAATCCATTGGTTTCTGATTATATCCCGAATAGGAATCTAGGAAGGTTAAGTGCTCATATTCTGTTGTAACGTCAACCATCTAGTCTATCTTTGGGAGTAGGTAGCTATATTTAGGTCAAGCCTTGTTCAGGTTAATGAAGTCAATGTACACCCTCCATTTCCCATTCTTTTTATGTACCACCACCACGTTCGACAACCATTGTGGGTAGAGTACCTCTCTAATGAATCTTGCTTCGAGCAGTCGGTTAGCTTCTTCGGCAACTATCATATTCCTTTCTGGTGTAAACCTCCTTTACTTTTGTCGAATGAGTCAAAAATTTGGATCAACATTCAACTTATGAAAAATGAACTCCGGGCTAACTCCTGGCATATTCAACCTCCAAGTAAAGATGTCTAAGTTTCTACTCAAAACTTAAATCAAATTTTATTTCTCTATTTCTTATTGCAACAATCTAATCCGCGTGGTTTTTTCTGGCATACTCAGGTCTATCTGCACTTCTTCTAATTGTTCCTCAGTGAGGACTTGTTCCTTTACCTTAATTTTGACTTTTGTGGCCTCAGGCAGGTGGCTCTGTAATTGATATTTGGCGTCCCCGTATAAAGTGATCCCCTTATCCTTGTCTTTGGTTCTGAGGGTCATGGCGTCGCACTCCTTTGCTACTACTTGGTCCCCCCAAATATCAATCAATTCATTACCCCTTGGGCTCAAAATCTCATTACTTGATGAAGGGTCTAGGGGACTCCCTACATTTTGTGGATCCAACCTCTTCCTATTAGCAGGTTCCTTTGCACTGCATAGACTGGTAATTCGACCACCCCGATCGGCTCTACCAGCTTGCCATCAAAACCTACAAATGGGTCCTAGTTGATATGGTCTGCTTAGGGTTAATCATTAATAACTCGAAAGAAAAACTATATTTTTTCTCGTTATTCTTTTTATCACTGGTTTGTTCTATTCTTTAATCAAAAAGTGAACTTTTCAAATAAATTGCTCAAAAAGTTTAGTTAGGCAACTAAATTGTTCTTTTCTCTCTTTGTTTCTATGTTCCATTCTTTTAAGTTGTTCAGGTTTTACTATAATTTCTTCTGTGAGATGTTGCTTGATTGTTATGCTATGCTTTTGTATAGTGAAAATCAAGAAATTGATTTTAAGTGTTTGCCATGTGTCTTACTATCTTTTAATGTTAAATGATTTTGCTACAATGTCTCATGCTGGTTGTTTAGCCTTATTCCTTATATCAAAGATATTTTATTTAGAAAGTTAGTTTGAGTTATTTTCTAACAGTTTTATACAATCTTATGATCCACGATCCAATCCTACAATCCTAATCCTATGGACCCCTCATCGATCCTACATAGAATCCCGATCCTACCAACTTGATTATTGTTAGTGTCGATGGTGGTAGACATGTGGGCTACCATCACCACCCTTTTCTTTTGAAATTTGGCTAAAAATTTGGTTACCATTTTGCACGCATTCTTTTTTGAAGCAGAAATGGACGGTGAAAATGCAGTGTGGTATGGACGTGGATGGTGCAACGTATGTCTTTGACCACGCAATGCATACACAATTCAGACGCTGAAAAAATGCGAAATATGTATGGTTTACACTCCTATAAATACCTAAGTTTAGTTCTCAGTTGAAGGGTGTGCAGAGAGCACCAACTTGGTGCAAGGGACATCAAGGAGAAGAGAGTGGCAATAACTCGTGTGTGAGAGGTATACTTTCATTGTATTTGAAAGGACACTTTGGGTGAGTGGTATTTACTTTCATTATACTTGAGAGAACAATTACTCTCATTGTATTTGAGAGGCACTGTGTGAGAGAGTTCTTATCTAGTAGTATTTCCTTGTAAGTGATTGGACACAAAAAAGTTAAGGATTTGTGAGGGAAATCTCTGTGTAATCCTTTATTTTGTACGATGTGCAATCTCTAGTAAAAATCTTGCTCTCCGTGGATGTAGGCGTGTTTTGCCGACCACATGTGTTATTTTTATTGCATGTATCTCTTGTTTTACCTTATCATCATTCCTTGGTATTTGTGGGTCGTGATTGGAGGTATGTGAACAACAATTGATTAGGAAAAAATTACCAACAATTGGTATCATAGCTTCCACTATGCACAACAATTAGGGATGTGGTTGAGGTTCAAGTTAAAGTTTCATTCTAATAACGCCTGTTGTTGACACTAAATTTATTGAACTTCCATTGTCAATAATGATCTTACAAATTTTATCTCCACATTAGAGATATGTGTGAAATAGGTTGGTGCATCTCCAATCATCTTTTCTTTAAAGAATTGATGGAATTAATGTATGTCATCACCTTCTAACGAGTCTCATCAGCTTTCCACCTTTCATGTAATAGAGAAATAGTCCACTCTTATTCATGGCATGTAAGTACTCAAATTAAAAATGGCAATGAATAGGTAAGGAATGCGATATATGACTCAAATTAATTGAGTAAACCAATTTATAAATTCATATATCAAAAAAAGAAACAAAAGAATAATGCTAAAGAAAGGAGAATTGCAAACTTGCAAAGCAAACTTTATTTGCTGTAAAAATAATAATCTATTCACTAAACAATATACCCTAGCACAAGGCTTTATATAGAGTTTCTTCCTCCCCAATCCTAGCCTTATATGTAATGTTTTCAATTTTTATCATTTTTCATTTTCTAGTATTTTTCCTGATTTTTTTGGGCTTATATCCGTTTTGTCTCGTTTTTTGTGCCAGACACTATGGGGTGTGCTGGGTGTGTTTGGGAGTTGGTTGGAGCATTTCCTTGAGTTTAAAACTTTTGAAAATGCATGGGTTGCCATTTTGGCATTTTTTTCATTTTTCGGGCTGGGAGGTCCAGGTGAGACCCGCTATCGGGGTTGTTGTGTACGGGGGTTGTGTCACGGATGCATTGCATATCATGCATTATTATCTTGTGCATATTTATTTTGTTGTGTGATTAATTGTATGGTGATATGTTATTGGTGTATGTATATATGTATAATATTATTTAAAGTGAGATTTATTTATTATTATTATTATTTTTTATCATTGGTGGGACCCACCAATGTCTTCATTTTGATGATCCCATTTCTCTCATTCTCTCCCTCTAGTCAGATTCTCTCTCTCATTTTTTTTTTTTTCCCACAAATTCAAAGCTTGATCTAGCCTTGTCCGTTGAGAATTTGATTTTGCCACTAAGGTAAAGTTGACGAGCGCGTCGAGACCTTCGTTTTGATTGGGGCAAATCTTTGTTTGGCCACTACTTGGGATTTCAAAAATTGGATGATTTTGGGAATTTTTCTTCAATTTGAGGTAGGGGTTTCTAATATACAACCTCTTTCATTTTTGTGAGTTAATTCTTCATAAATTGTTGTATAACATGCTGAATTTGTGTAGATTTCTTGCAAAATGTCCTATTTGTTGTATATGAAGTATGTGACTATGTGTTAGTTGATATATTATGAAAAAGTATGCTTAAGTGATAGTATCTCATGCCTATTATGTTTAAATTGCTAGATTTTGTAATGTGGAAGCATGATAAGTATTTCTAGAAATTCCTTACAAGGCATATTATGTTGTGAATGTTTGACTTGTAAAACATGAAATCCTTTCTTGACATAGCATTGGAAAGCATGGGGCATTCATGCATATCATTGGGCATGAAATGGGAAAATTTGCCTTGAAAGGAAATGAAATATTTTGGGTAAAAGTTTTAGAGAAAGGTTTGCGAAAATCGGTCGCCTAGGAGTTGCCTAGGGTCCATGGCATTAATGGAACCTAGAGGGAACTAGGGAGATTGCCCTAGCGTGGTTGAGCTACCTAGGCCCCAAATGACGCCATGGAGTTGCCATGGGCCGGGTTACATTAACGATTAGAAATGGGTAAATGGAAAAGGTTTTGGAAATGGGGAGTGACATTGCATCCCATAGTACGGTATGGCTCATTTATGGCTTTGGATGGTTGTTGTTGAGTTATGTTGTATTTTCCTCGGAATGGCATGACCCGACTTTCTTTTCTCTATTAATTAAATAGATACACGGGGTCATTAAGAGGTGTTTTAGGCACCTTCTACTGAGCGGTTGGCTAACCCCTTATACTATCATTTTCAGGATACGAAAAAAGGTGGTAGATGATGCTCCACCACAAGGTTGAAGGCACTAGAGGATTATTTTGTCGTATCTGTATTTGGATCCCATTCTTTTGTAAAGCCTCATCTTGGAAACGTATTCGTTTTGTAAAGCATGGCCATGTATTGTAACTGTGACCTCTTAACAGTATTTTAATGTAAATCGAGACTAAGTTGATATCTTTATGTTGAATGGGGAAATGATGTTATGTTTTGAGGAGTTTATTAGTGTGTATGTTATGGAATGTTGTTTAAGTTTTGCCGTGAATTCAGGGCAGGTTGCATAGTAGGTTTGGTTCACAAATTGAGCCCGGGTCCTTGATGTTTTCTGCCTGCAGAATATGTAGTCCCAGAGCCTGTTGGCTGGCTGACAAGGCATGTGAGCTGACCGACAAAGCATTGCGATGTCATTCCAGAAAGTAGAGTCCTTGAAAGCATTGTCTCGACCTGCCGATTTAGCCTTTTGTCGACCGAACCCCCCATCATCAGTCAGCCGACAGCAGATCTCCAGTCGGCTAATAGACCATTTTTAAAGATCCTGAGAGTTTGCATTTTTGGCCCATCGTTTTGGCCAGCTGACCATCTCCGTCAGCCGACCGAACATTTCTTTTCAGCCGGCCGACATATGGCTGTCAGCTGGCCGACTCTCCCTTTTTTACTTGTGTTTATAGCCCTTCTGAGGGACTGTGGTTTTGAAGAGTTGTGGGCCCTGGGGATGAGGTGCAGATCACGTATTGATATAGGAAAGGACGGTAATGCCCTTAGTTGACCTCGGGTTCGGGTAAGGACCCGGTTAATGGTTCGAACCCTCGGGTTTGGGTCGTCACATTATATTAGCTAACTACTAGATATAAAATAAAATCGAAATAGGAAAGCTACTAAAAATCAGAAAATACTAAAAAAGGAAAGCTAATGAAAATAAGAAAACTACTCAAAATAAGGAAACTTTCAAAATATGGAAAGTTTATGAAAAACACAAATTCCACTTGCAGAAATTTGAAATTCTGCCTGCATCAGTCTCCCTGTGTTGGAAAAAACTTGCCCTCGAGTTTGGAGTAATTTTTCACGATCAATAAAAAACCCGAGCATAGCTTTCCATCCCTTCTTTCTTCTTTTCTGAACTTGAATCAAATACGTTAATCTTCTTATACTAACAAAGAATACACTCGCATAATAAACATGGATTTTTCTAAAGGTCCTTTGAAATTCGATAGGTTTGCAAAACTCGGTGGAACATGTATTTTGAAGTACAAGTGTAATCAACTTTAATTTTTCTTCCAACAGTCGCCTAGCTATTGTAGTACGCTCTAAGAATTCATCCCAAATTATGTCATAAAAGTGAAATTCATTATTTTTTCTCCCCATGGAACCAGAAACTTCATCATCAACCACGTATCCTCCATTCTAAGATTCTTCTTTTGTAACTTCCTTATCAAAGATCGCTTATTCACCCCAATCCATAGATATTTTTGACTCGTATGATTCAATGTGTGGTTCTTCATCAAAAATTGGAAGCTTACTCCAATCAACAAATGATACTATAGTAGCTTTGTCTTCTTTTTATGGTTGTTCTTCTTCTCCACAAAAATATCCTGCAAATTCAGGAATTTCCTCCTTAAAGTCACCATCCCAACGCCTTTCATCAAATAAAATAGGTGTTGTATTGCTGCAAAAAGGATTAACAAAATCCTCTTCAAGATTATCCTCATGAAAAACAAAAATCTAAAAATTGATATCTATCGGTCAACAACGATTAGTCCGCTCATCAAGTGATCTATGGCAACGCAAAAAATAGAATGAATTTTTCGCAATAGTCTCGGTGTCTGACACATCCTTATCCACCAAAACATTGTCATCAACCGGGTGGTTGACAACGCGTTGACCCAATAATTAAGTCAACAAGTCAACTTATCTCCATAAGAATTCTATCTCGCTTTCGTGTTGCTTGGGTAAGGGTTCAATGAAAAGTGCATCCTACTATTTCCTCTTCTCGGTAGTTGTTGTGGAGGCATGATTGAGCAGTTGGAAAGACGAAACCTAAGCTCTGATACCAAACTGATGCCGCCTTACCAAGAGGATACGATCAAATCGTCTTCACAACAATATTAAAATGAAATAAATAAAATAATAATAATAATGCTAAAGAAAGGAGAATTGCAAAGTTGTAAGACAAACTTTATTTGCTGTAAAAATAATAATCTATTCACTAAACTGTATACCCTGCCACAAGATTTTATATAGAGTTTCTTCTTTCCCAATTCTAGCCTTATAAATACCAAATATAAAATAAAATCAAAATAGGAAAGCTGCTAAAAATTAGAAAACAAGCTACTGAAAATCATAAAACTATTTAAAAAAGAAAGCTGATGAAAATCAGAAAACTACTCAAAATAAGAAAACTTTCAAAATATGGAAAGTTTATCAAAAATGCAAATTCCACTTGCATAAATTTGAAATTCTGCATCACAAGAAGCAAAAATGCATGCAAGCCAAAAATTGCTCTTACAAGAAATAAGCAGGTGGTTGATGTAGCATTGCAACATTGCCAGGCTAGGAAGGACTACAAACGATCTAGGGATGAGAATCGAAGTGATAAAAACTTTGCTAATCACTCTGTTGAGGGCAATGGAGCCAGAAACAAGGATAAGGGTGAATTCTAGGGACATCGGCCTTGGAAGAAGCACAAGGGTACTTTAGAGGTTCAGATAGAGAGGGTTATTACTCAAAGACAGCAAATTGGGGCACCTCAGATTGGACAGAGTCAAGTACAGGGGTAGATAGACCTTTTTAGCGGACATTGCTATAAGTGTGGCGAATATGGGCATTCATCCAAACATTGTGTGACGGCCCTAGTTTTTCAAGCCAGTGCGTCATGTGATGAACAGAAGGTTGACCCGATAACGGATCCAAATACAAAAGCAAGAAACAAGACAATGGTCTCCCAAGGCATAACACACCTCTAAGACCCTAAGATGATCTTCTATGAGGTCACGGAACCTAAAGGAATAAGGTGCGGAAGCAAAAGATCAAAAAAATAACGATAAAGCCCTTAGGGGCAAAATAGTTATTTTTAAAAATATGGATTCGGGTACCACCGAGCACACCACTGGAAAGACAACGATAAACTAATCAAGATGGACTTAAGAATCACATGATTCGGACTCCGAACGAAGGAGAAACGACATGACGAAGAAAAATTAGCACTTAAGGCTAAAAGGGTAAACTGCTAATTATTCAGGAAGAGTCGGGTTCAACCGAGCATACCATTGGAAAGATAGTGAAAAATTAGTCAAGTTCAAAAAAAAGTTCACTCGATTTGGAGTCCGGACGAAAGAGAACGAGCTAAAACAAAAGTCGACGTCACGACGTCGAGACGAGCACCCCGACAAGTACCATGACATGCTATGGGAAGAAAAGTTCCAGCCAAAACTGAGAGCTGAAACGAGGTCCGAAACGAATTTTAATGAAAAAACACGAAGATGAAACACCCCCTAAAATCGAGTTTTCTACCCGATTCCACGAAGGAAAATGAAAAAAACTCACTGTGAAATACCTAAAATGCTCCTAGATCAGAAGAGGTCAAAAGGGTCAAAAAGCTGCTACGGGATTTGTCCGCAACTGAGAGCAAAACTGGGCCATCAAACAAATTTTTCTAGAAAAACACGAAGAAGAAACCCCCCCCCAAAAAAAAAAAAAGTTTTCTACCCAACAACGCGGACGGAAACAATGAAAATGCACTTGGTGTCGTCTCGTGACATAGTTTGGAAAGTGTGTGTAATGACCCAAATTTTTACGGATATTTTTTTTCTATTGATCTTTTCCTTTCTGAGTTTAGTTTCATGTCTCTTAGTATCGACTCGAGTGCTCTGGAGCGATTTCCGAGACTCTTTTCTGTGGATTGATAACTTCCCTTGAGGATCGAGTCGTTTCCACATTTTTCGTTTTTTGACACTATTCACTTTTCGTCATTTTTCCTATTTTGTCTTTTCCCTGTTTGTCACTTTGTTTGCGTAACCACACTTCCTGTGTTCGGAGTTGGTTTCTGACTTCACGTATCTTCATTCTCAAAAGAGGCTAGGTAAGATTATCAACAGCTGTATCACACACAAACCTTAAAAAAATAATAAATAAATAAATAAATAAAAGTTCTTTACATAAAAACCCATAAAATCAATCAAGAACGTGTACCAATCAAGGAAGTGTAATAGCAAAAAACCAACAAAATCAAAATATGCAATATATGATTTGATGCACCAAGTCCAAAATGATAGCAAAATATAACTCCATTTCTGTTGACCGATCGCAAAAGGAAACATCGACCGAAACTTTATTTCGGTTGACCGATGGCGAAAGGAAACATTAATACACAGTAATTCATCATTCTAGTAGCTGTTCAGGACCTATTTCGGT
>JAOTQH010239211.1:0-12891 GCA_025631255.1 Cornus kousa
CTCTCACCCTCATTACATCAGCATATATTACACACACTAAATATTAAATATATATTAAAGTGAAAATTAGTGAAACTTTCTATATATCTTCATCTTTTCCACTATTACAATTTACAATCTCACTCTCTAATAAAATTTTGAATACACTTATATTCTATTAAAGAATTTATTGGAGTATTATACCAAATTATTCGAAATTAGTTTCTATTATTCTATTACTTAAATTAGTTTAAAGTTTTATTAATTTTTGTTATCATAAAATTATATATTTTGCTTATAATTTTTATTTATATGGTTAAATGTGACTATTAGAAAGCACATAACCAATTAATTAATAATGAAACTAAAGTTTGGAAAAAAATTTAGTGATGAATTTAAAAATTACAAAATAAATAATTAGCATAATATTAACATAAATATATGAGTAGATTTAATTAAAAAACTACTTTATTGTTTTCGCGTAGGCCTCAACGTTACGCCTCAAATAACGTTGAGCCGCCACTGGGTTTGGCCTAATGGTTCTCTTTGTAACGTTTCTGGCTGTTACAATCAGTAAATCATGTATCGCCGAGGTAATTTGAGCCCCTTTGTGTCTTAAATCATGCTTCGATCGATTATCATGCTTCCTTGCTGTTCTCTAGGGCTTTTTCTCTAGGGTTTGTTTTAATTATTATTATTTTTTGGGCTTATTTTTCAACCTTTATTTTTTCGGGTTATTTTTCAACCTTTATTTTTTCGTTAGAATACTTGTTGCAAAATTTGTACTTTATAAGGTAATTTAGCAAAAGAAGATGCCAAGCTACTTCCTCTTTTTATTTTCCCTCAAAATTTGGACTTCAGATTGCTATACGAGGAGGAATTGTTTTATTTTATTATTATTTTGATTTGAAACTCTGATTTCGTATTCGTCTTTAATTTATTTAGAATGATTAACGTCCTCCTTAATTTGTGTAGTTGAATTTTTAGGGTTTGATTTTCAGCTATCCGGGTACATGTCTGTATGAGTTATAATTATGCGTTGATTGCATTTTAGCATGTATTCTTACAATGTTGTCTTTCTTAAATATGTGTTACATGATTGAACTGATGGTAGATATGTTTACGTGGACTGGTCCATAATCAAACTGTGATTTTTCATTAGTTTGTCTTCTTTGTCTCTCTCTCCACACACACACATATTAATAATCCTTGGTAATTCCCCGTCTGTATTAAACTTGTGTGCCGCCATGTTTTGAGCTAAGGATTGAGATTGCCCCAGGTCTTTGATGTTTCTTTTGATAGTGGGTGCCGTGTGTGATTCGATCTGAGACTCTGGTAACTTCACCTTGTGTTTTTAACCACTCCTTCTTTGCCAGCTTATACCCATTGTCAGCTAACAGTTATCTCATCTAATCCTTTTGTGACCGCTCTCACCATCCGCCTCGTGACGGTCATATTAGACAAATTCTCAATAAACCACTGTGAAGCAGAATTGAATGTTGCTTCCCCAAGGGCTCCCCACCATACAACAAAACACAATGAGCTCGACCAGGCAAAAGAGTCACTCAGTGAATCGGTGGATCACTCTATTCAAAAAGCGAGGTTTCCGAAGCTTAAGGTATATATATATATTTTTAACTAAAGAGAATAACATTAGAAAAGAGAATAGATATAATCAGGAGAAAGAACATTTAACAACCACGGGGCCATATGCTCCACTCAACATCACCACAACTGGCTTCCAAAGCCGATTTACTCACTAAATGAGCAACAACATTGCCTAAACGAGGGGTCCAACCAAGGGAAGAACCTAGGCAAGACCTAAGGAGGATGGTAACATCTTCATAAATAACACAGAGGGCTTCTTCCGAAGGAAAAAGATCCATAACAGGTTTACAATCACCTTCCACAAGAACATGAGAATAACCCCAACACTTAAGAAGCTGGAGAGATTCCCTAAGCGCCATAGCTTCGGCGACGAACGAATTACAAACAAAGTGAAAGAAAATAGAGGCAATGCGAATGGACTGCCCAAAATGATTTCTGAGAATAATGCCGCCGCCACATGACTTGGAAACATTGTTATAAGAAGCATCAAAATTAAGCTTAAGAGCACCAAGAGCAGGGGGAATCCAAGAGGAAGACTGAGGAGGAACAGTGGCCGGAGACAGAGAAAGAAGGGCATCCTGAAAGCTCACCTCTGTGAATTCATGGAAATTCCGAACAACAAGTTGAACAGCAGCAAGCGGATCCCAAAGGTTATTGTTAAACAAAAGATCATTACGACACTTCCACAAAGCCCAACAAATAAAAGCAGCAAGGCTTATGCATTCGGGCGAAGAAACACAATCATCCCACAGAGAGATGATAGAGAACCACTGTTTTTGCCAGGAAGAAGGAGATGAAATACTGAAATCTAACTGAAGAGGACTGAGTTTCCATCCTGAATGCATCGATCCTTCATGTTGTATCAAGCGCCCATGTTTTCATTCCGGGGGGGTCTTGCTTATTGGCCTTTTAATTTGAAAGCTCTCTAGTCCAATGATGGAAGCACAACCAAGCTTGGTTCGTGAGGCTTGAAAGACATCTTTAGATAGAGCTTTGGTGAATACATTAGCATTTTGTGAGTGGGAAGGCACTCATTTTGTGACCAAAGAACCAAGCGAGCTTTCTCCAAAACAAAGTGATAATCAATCTCAATGTCTTCCCAAAACTGTTCCTGTCCTGAGTGTCAGTTAGGAATCAATCCTATTATAGGGTAGGACGTTGAGCACATAAATAAGCCCGCAGTTGCAGATGGTGAGACAGAAAAGGAAAAGTCGTGTGTGGAGGGATGTGACTGAGGCCTCTCCTGCTGCTGCGCCACCAGACTCTCTAATAGGAAAGGAAAAGTCGTACGCGGAGGGATGTGACTGAGACCTCTCCTGCTATTTCGCCACCAGACTCTACCTGAAAATTTCCTGAAAACTCTAGAAATGTGAAGAGTAGCTGTCAGTAAGACATGCTTATACTACTGCAACGAAAGAAACTACATAAACCCCTCCCTTACAAGTTCTCTAAGGCATTGAATGGCAAGCTAATACAACTTGTACTTAAAGAAAGTGGAACGAAATCCCAACAGCGGCTTTTTCCATAAACCGGATTGGATCTGACCTCAGAAGGAAGGCTTAGTGATGGGCGTCGGATAAACCCCCGGTACTTCCCACCTCTTGTAAATTGAAAAAGAGAAGAAAATAGCGTTCTGTGTTGGTCTCTTCTATCAGAATGGATGCCTACATATGTAATTTTGCTTTTATTCTTTTGCCTTGGTCTTTTAAAAGCACCATGAATTGGTAATTAGATGCTTTTCTTGCTATGTCTATCTCTATAGATAACCCCTAATATTTTGAGTAAGGTTTGGTGAACTATGGTTCAGTATCTGTCTTTTACCACGTGTGCTTTATGACTGAATCTGACCACTTGGGTGGAAGGGGCGGTTGTGTGGGTGGGGTTGGCTCCTGGTGTGGTGCTAGTTTTATGTTATGTTTTATATGCACGCTAGGGTTTTGAAAATAGGTATTAGTTACTTTTGCTCTCGATCGTAAGAATGTAGGATATACTCATATTAGATCCCGTCCCGGCCAAAATGACATGAATTTAAAAAATAATGCCAAAAGACTAATCAGTCTGCTACTGTTCAAGCTTACAATGTGCTTTTGGATCATTTAAAAAAAAAAAAAAATGTAAATATGTTATTTGACAATCATTGAGTATGAAGTCCTGAGATTTTAAAATTCTGTTACTTATTCAATCTCGTGAAATTTGAATACTTGTGAAGAGAGCTGCCTTACTTGTTTTTTCTAAATCATTGCTTCTCAGTTCTATTTGATTATTTGAGGCACATGTTACATCTATTTTCAGAAGAAAGGTACATATATATTAATTGTTAGACACACATAAGTGTGTCATTATGATATTGGCAAGCTGAGCTAAAATGTCGAAGTGTCTTATGCTACTAACTTGTTACTCTTATTATTATAGTTGATCTTGTCCTTTATTTGATTATGTTAATATTGCTACTTACGCCGTTACGTGGCATCCTGCATTATTTTGTTTCGGAAATTTGCCCCCCATTTATATTATTCGTTCTCCTTTTGTCTTTCTTCAATATTAATTATATTTTTTGTTGTTCTTTATATGCAAAAAAGCTGCTACTGATATTTGATCAATTGCTTTTAGAGAGTACTACCTCCTTGACTCCCTAGTTGTGCAATGTCTTTGGTCATTATTTATATAGATAGAGGCCTGTACCTTTTTCCCCTGGCAATGAATGAACTGACAAGAGACATTCAAAAGAGATTCCATTGTGTTTGTTATTTGTAAATCACTGTGGCCAAAGGAGTTGGTGCCATATTGGAGGTTTGGAGGGGAACTTCAGAATTAAAAGAGTTTAAGATAAGTAGAAATTAAACTAGATATATGGAGTGGAACGTAAATAAAAATAGAAATACAAATGAGGATGTGAAGATTGAGAATTACGAGGTACAAAAAACTAAACATTTTTGTTACTTAGGCTCAATTATCCATAATGAAGGAAAAATTAGAGATGAATTTTAATCATAGAACCAAGGCAGGATGGGTTAAATGGAGTAGTGCATTTAGCGTATTGTATGATCGGCGTATTCTGTTAAGATTGAAAAGGAAGTTCTATAAAGCAACTATTAGACCAACCGCACTTCATAACATGGAATGTTGGACAGTTAAGAAACAACATATGTATGCATTAAGTGAGTGTGGAGAAATGCGAATGTTGAGATGGATGTGCACTGATACTAGAATTGATCACATTCTTGAAATGGTTGGAGTAGCACCAAACTGGTGATAAAACGAAAGAAAATTGGTTAAGATGGTTTTGGCATTTGCACAAAAGACCTTTATGTTTGTCACTTAGGAAGAGTGACATAGTACACAACACACATTGAGGGTAATATTAGGTAGAGGGGAAGATCAAAATTAACGTGGATAGAGTTAGTAAGGAATGATATGATAACATGTGGATTGATTGCTCTTACCTTTAGCAGGGAAAAAAATGTGTTTTGATTGAGGCCATGGTCTTAGGTGAAAACAGAATGGAAAAAATATGATTTATGTAGTGGACCCCCAGTAATTGGGAAAAAGGCTTTGATTGTTGTTGTTGTGTATATATATACATAGAGAGATATGTATAGATTGGTAGATAGATATCTGATAGCATGATAAATTTGTATCTTTATAATATTGGTAATATCTATATAATGCTGATTTTAATTTGATAGATGTGACTTTATGTTTCTTCTGCTCATTTGTCATTAATAATGTAGTTGAAATTTTGTTATATATGGCTTTGCCTTTGCAGGAAGAACTTTTAAGTCTCGATCTTTCTGCTTTTCCACCTTATTTGGTAAGAAATTGTTGCCGTTCTTTATTTGATTTCAAAACCTTTATTTCATGTACTTAAGGCCACATATTTCACACAATACTTGTGACAGTGCAAAGTTTGCTTTACTTAAGTGGTGATTATATGCTGCTATCTCAGCTAAAAGACGGGAAATTCCATTTGTCTTATATCTTCCACACATGTACAATTATAGTCGCTAATGTATTGGGTACTGAAATAGCAGTTTCAGTTTTGTTCGGAAAATATCAATGTTTTAATTTTTCTTGGCAATTAACACATGGATGTCTAAAATCCCTGTTATTAATGCAATATATTGATTCCTGTAGAGCTATATAAATATGGAGAGAGCCTGATTGTTATACAGATATTTTTGTATTGAAAAGCAAGCACACTTTTTTTTTTGAAGACTCGGGAGTTTGTGAGATGATTTGAGAACTTGAATCACATACTGTAACTGTAAGATGGAATGCACGAACCTGAATCACATACTGTAACTGTAAGATGGAATTTTTATTATACACAAAATACTGATCATATATTGTAAAATATAATTTTTATTATTTTATTATTTATATGTATAAAATTCATGTTAAAATTTGGACTTCATTTTATTTTACTATTATTATTAATATTTTGATAAAAATAGAATTTTATGTAGTAGGTGTAACTTTTGAAAAGTCTTTAAATTATGTAGTTTTTTTAAAATATTTTGTTGATAAATGTAATGAATGCAAATAGTTCCCTCCCTCACGCACCAAAAAAAAAAAAATGTCTAAAACATTTTTTTTTCAATGTTATGTACTAAAGTTTTAAAAAGCAGTACATGCATAAAATAAAAATAAAAGGGAAGATGCAACTCATGGTTCGATTATAGAAGACATAGTTAGTTTTAGGATGAAAGTAGCACACGACCTAGGACCTTTACGCAAAGCATGGTTAAAGAGTCATAGTACACGACCTAGGACCTTTACGCAAAGCATGGTTAAAGAGTCATACTCAGTACACGGTGCCTGATCCAAAAACTCTGAAGAAGACGGATGAATCACAGTAGGCAGCTTGGGTCTCCGAGTGTAAACCTTTAATGTAGCAGTAGATTGGAGAGGAGCAGGGTTAGGGGACGATTTAGGAAGAGGCAATGAGACAGTTGGCAAATATCGTCTAAAGGTAGGACTGTACGTAACAGCAATAACCCTTCTAAGTGCGAGAATACCCAAGAAGCACACATTTAGTTGCATGAGGATTAAGTTTGTCAAAACTAGGTCCAAGGTTATGAACATGGCATACACACCCAAACACTCGAGGAGTAAGAGTAAACAATGTTGAAGCAGGAAACCCTGAGGGGTTGGCTCAACTGGGTAATTCGATTCCTCTTGGGTGCAAACAATTCCTGTTTGGGTGGGTTTTGGGAGAGGGGAGGTGGCGAGTATCAACTAGGAAAAAAAATGTTGATGCAGGAAATAAGACAGAATGGGAGATGTCCCTTTCAAGATAGAGGACAACATACAGTTAATGAGATAATAGGCGGTAAGAATCGCATCACTTCCAAATTGCTTGGGAACATGCATGTGAAATAATAGATCGCGAGTTACTTCCAAGAGATGACAATTTTTATGTTCAGGTACTCTGTTTTGTTGTGGGTATGAGTACATGAGGTTTGGTGAATAATGCCTTTGGCCCGAAAATAAGTATCAAAAGGACCAAAGGCATATTCTTTGGTATTGTCGGAACGTAAAACTTGAAGGGAACATCCAAACTGAGTTTTGATTTCTTTACGAAACACTTGAAATATGAGAAATAACTCGAGTGATCTTTCATTAGAAACAACCAAGTCATACGAGAATGATCATCCACAAATGTCACAAAATAATGAAATCCATTACTAGAAACATGCTTTTGGACCCCATACATTTGAATGAAGTAATTGAAAAGAACTAGAGACACGGTTATTAACCCGAGATTCATAAGACACACGATGATGCTAGCTGACAAGCTTCCCATGACAAAGACAAAACACGACTAAGACTCGGGACTTGGCACTGCAAAACAGGGTGGCCAAGACGACAATGCCACTGAGAGAGAGAAGACTGAAAGGCTTGGGGTTGATGCTCAAAATTGAAGTAATGCAAGCTACCTACTTCAATGCCCCGACACAATCTTCTTCTTCGTCTTGAGATCCAGAAAACACGACCCGAGGGATATAATGTGACACACAACCCGAGGGATATAATGAAACATAACACTGAAGAGTTTTAGTAATCTTACTAATGGACATCAAACTAAATGGGAATTGAGGAACGTATACAACAGAGGAGAGATACATAGTAGAACTAAGATGAGTTGTTCCTAAACCTAAACCCTTAGAAGATGATATTCATCTCATGGGATAGGAATCATATTAGACTCCGCAACCTGCGGAGACCCAGTGGATGGAGTTAGTCAACCAGGAACATCATCTTTATAGAATACCTGATTCGCATAAATAGATGGTTTTGGTTTGCCATGCAGATCCCAATTATAATTAACAGTGTGATTAGTGAGACCGCAGTGTTTACATTTTCGGGATTCTTTTACCTCGGCCACGGCCAATGGTCACCATGTGTGGAACGATCCCCCTGGGAGATGGTTCAAGATGCTAGGTCCACCCTGGGAGACAGTTAAATCTGAATGTTACCGGAAGCGCCACTAGATAGGGTAGCTCCTTTAGAGTCACAAAAATACATCAGGAAGAGATGGAAGTGTGAGATTGCCAAAAATCTGTGCACGAATCGGCTCATACGCTGATGACAACTCAGTGAGAACCTTGCTCAAGGCTAAAGTACTGTTACACACCTCATAATGTGTGTGATATTACCAGTTCCTGAATTTAGTTGCATTAGGCGGTTCCAAATGTCCTTAGCAATGTCCAGATACAATAAGGAGGAACTAATTTGGGATTCAATACCGATGAATAATAGAGACATACTCTGAGCATCCCTCTGTCCCACAAACTGAAATTAGGGTCACTGTCCTCTGGTTTATCCTTTACCAAATGACTACCAAATCCTTCATCTTTGAGAAATATTTCCACTGATTTTGCGCACAAGGTGTAGTTTTTCCCATTAAGCTTGATTAAGGTCATTGGAGGATTAAACGAGATTGTATAAGAGAACAAGTCAGAACTACAGGCCATGATTCTGGATAGAGTATGCAAATTCTGGTTGCTAGTATAGGAGAAACCGACCGTAATAGATAAAAGAGGAACACAAAACAGCTACCGGATATGCAAGTTCTGGCTGGAATTAATCCAGTGAAGTCAGTTGGGCTGGGTCCAACAAACAGGTGGCGCTGAATTCTTTCAAATTGAATCAAAACAATCTTAGTTCATTGAAAACCCTTATGTGTGATGGCTGCAACCAGATTGATGACAACAATACTTCGACAAACTGAACGATGGCCGACGAATGATGACTCAACCACAGCACCATGGGCTCTACCACAATACTACACAAAGATACATTGATCGTGCGACTACCACAACAAAAAATTGACCACTATATTGGTCATGATTACATACCGATAGATGATGAGGCTTACAACCATCGACAACTAGGCTGCAGATGATTGAGGATGAGGCTTCTGTTGGTGCACGAAGAAATGGAAAATCAAACGATCTACCTAGGTTTGTGCTTTGATACCATGCAAAGTTTAGGGTTAGATCACGGATCAAGGAGAGATCATGAGAGAGAAAGTTGGAGAAATGGCGTAAGAGAGAGAGAGAGAATTTATAATCCTCTCTCAACCTAATCTCATATATATATGTATAAGAATAAAGGAACAATGAAAAATACTAAAATGCCCTTGAGGAGTAAACTTATTACATATGGGCTCCAATATAACTATTCTAACTGTTTTTAGTACAATTGATTATCTATTTGGAATGTATTGGATGGTGAATTTGCGCTAAATTGTAAAAATAAATGGAAGTGTAATTTATTGCTTTTTTTCTTTGCTTCATTAAGTTACTAGTTGGGATGCCTTCTCTCTAAATTTAACACGCACATTCTATTGTGGTTCCGATTTGCAGGAACTGGTTCCTTTCTTCAAGCAGCTGCAGCCAGCAGGAATATTTTTTCTAGCTCCGATTCAGTGTTTGATGCTTTTGATACTGGTACCAAGAATATTGATGTGGAAATCGACATTCCTCGTGTATGCAATATGTATCGCAAATTCTTGCAACAGGTGAGTGTTCTTCATCGCAAATCACACGGAATAATTGATGAATTGTATAAAACTTGCTTGAGCTTCTTCCCCCTCTCCTCCCTCCCTTCCCTTCTTTGGGGTATTAAGCATAGTTTTGCCTTTTTATGATACATATAATATATGTATATATAGTTTGAAACCTCTTAAGTGGAGTCCTATAATTCAAGAAAAAAAAATTCTCTGACTTGATCTTTTGAACCCTTTCCAGATTGATTATTTTCGGCTAATTCTTAGGTTATATATATAAAAAATTTCTAATAATCAGATCATACAAGTTTTGTTGTTGTACACTCTATGATGATATCATAATTGGAATTACAAGTTGAGCTTTTTGTGATCCGATTTCTTTTTTCTTTTATTTTTTAATGCATTTTTTATAACTATTCTTTTAAATGTGTCACCTCATCTATGTACTTATAAGTATTGTTCTCTAGGTGTCTAGATTACTCTTGTTTCATTTCCTTTCGCTTTGATTTGGAATTCTATATTTCCATGATACGGCTTCAAACTCTAGCTCCATATTGTCTCAATTTTCATTCACTAAAGTCTTTGAATCTCTCATCAATTTGAGGCTCTTCTTTAAGTCCTACAGTAATGGATAAAGCTGTCCTATTCACCAAAGTCTTTGAATCTCATCAAAGGGGGTGATTGCTCTGTTTTTTGTGTATGCTACTTTAAAATACTGGTAGTGTGGTTGGCACAAAATTGAACAATCATACACAGTATACAGGAAATTTGTTAAATATTGAAAGCAGTTGTTGCTGTAACACCATGTTGTTACATATTGGGATGTCACTTTATTTTGGTATCTTTCTTACTTTAAAACATTGCTGGTTTGGACAGACCTTGATTGAACAATTTTGTATTGTCCATGTATGCATTTGTGTAGAAACTATTGAAGATAGATAAAATAAGATGATCCAGGAGAGAAAAAGAAGACAGAAGAAGAGAAGAAATGAAAAGAAGAAAATAGAAGAAGATAGGGAAGAAGGACAACAGAGAGGATAGAGAGATCGTAGGAATATTCTACAGTAATTTAATATTAATCACTAAACGTACCCTTATAGATGGGCAAACCCTATGCTTGGGCAAACCCTATGCTTGATACTCTCAGCATGGTCAAGAGAGGGAGGAGCTCAACGAATTAATATTTAATCACAAACGTAACCTTATACGTCAACAAACTCTATGCTTGATACTCTCAACATTGTTAAGAAAAGGTGGATCTTCTTGATGGTACACTGAGTTAGAGAACCCTATTCCTAACTTCCTTGAGTTCTTATTATCAATGCGACTTCCAAGAGACAGAGAGCTTGGTGCGTGCTTTCACTCTTCATACAACCTTTTGTTTACTAGTCTCGCTTTATCCTAGTGGCTTTGGGTCTTAATTCGCAAGCCCTAGGTCAAAGGTTTCGAGACTGGTAAAGAGAGAAGAAAGGGGAAAAAAAAAAAAAAAAACTCGGTTTGTTTTATGACTTTATTATTTGTCTTGCCATTCAATTCAAACTTCCTACCAAAGATAAGCTTTGGGTGTCAATAAAATCCAAGTGTGATATTCTTACTCTCTTTAACCCTTGGTCTTCTTGGATGGAGGGGCTAGCTCTGCCTTCAAGGGTGCCTCCTTATTCTCTACCCTCTATAAATTGCCTCCCTCATTTGTTGGCTCTCATTTTTGATCTGAAAGGAATTACAGGCTATTCTTAAGAGACTTCAAGGGATCCTTATACTGTCATTAGAATGATTGAAGACTTTATTAGATTTAGACTCTCAAGCCTGAGGGGGTACTGAAAATTCAGTTAATAGGCATATTGAACAAAACTTCCTGATGGCATCTTCAACAGATTTTAGTATCTGCATATTGCTCTGGTTTGGTATTGTGTTCTGCCCTCTGCTATGTTGGATTTCTGATTTAAAATGACTTGAGAGGTATTGGTTTATGGCTCTGAATATGGGCTCCCTTGTTTTTATCAGTTTTTTCCTACCATGATTGTTTTCTGGGTTATAAGACTTTTAAGTTTTTGCTCTTGTGGTTATAAGTCCTATCCTTCTTGGTGCTGTTTGGTAGTTTATCATATGGACAGAGCTGATACTTCCTGGTGTTGGAAGCAGAGTTAATTGTGGGTGGTGCTCCAGTATGGTGAACAGGGAAAAGGGTTTTCTTGTGTCATTCATTTGTTTTTTGCTTTTACACTCTTAGGAGTTTACTTGAGTTTGTTGAGAATGCTCTGATTTTACATCTTAGGCCTGTGGAGTTCTCCTCGACATTGTATTGGTTGTTTGATGAATAAGATCTTCTCACTTACTTTATATATATGTGTGCGTGTGTATGAAAGATAGAAAAAAAGAACTCCATTAATCTGGTTCAGTGAGGCTTTAAATCAATGCGATGACAATGGTGGATTATAGGGTTCTGACGTGATTTTGATCGCCAGTTGGATCGATGTTATGCTCCCAATTGTATCAGAAGAGAGAGTATGATACCAATTAATACAGGAGAGAGAAAGAAGAGAGAAAAAAAAAAAAAAGAATAAAAATTACACAGATAGATATTTGGGAGAAAATTATGCAGTAATTCAATATTAAGGCACAAAGCATAATATTCTGTGTGTTTATTGGTACATAAGCCTTTTTAGTTATTCTCCATGCAGCGAACCACCATATGAGTTTAATTATTTCTATGGTTTACAAAGGCATTGACATAAAATGAAACTCAACTGTTGTGACCGTTCTTAGTGTAAGTTCTCTTCTGATAATCATGCATAAATTTCTTCTTTAACTAGTCCTTTTTTTTTTTTGGTTCCCCCTAATAACTGTGTTTTCTTTTCCTAACCTATAATGCAGCAATGCATAGACAAAAAAGGGACTTACAAAGAGTGTGCGATGTACCGCAGGCGTCTTGCGAAGTATTCGTGTAAGGTTGAGGATGCTAAATGAGACTACTGCAATAGTGTTCCCTTTGAAGGTTCATGCAAATAGTTTCTGAGAAGAATGAACTGATAAATTGACAAAGTGTAGAAAACACAGACAACCATGGGGATGGCACTTTAGAGTTTAAAAGCTCAACCTTCTCCCTTTTTTTAAAAGCTCAAACTCTATGTTGTCTGATTGTTATTTTTATGTTCTTTCTATTTAAAAAAGTTAATTTTGTTTATAGATTTGAATGAAATACATATCCATAATTTAAAATAAATCGGTCCAATTATGAGTAGAAAATGGGCATCTAGTAAAAAAAATTATTTGGTAGAATTGCTCAAAGC
>JAOTQH010239232.1:0-12890 GCA_025631255.1 Cornus kousa
CCCGCAATCCCTTGGGATGATCCCTACTCACCCTTGCTATATTTATATAGTGAAAGGTAGTAGTGGCAATTATAAATGTAAAACTTAGCCCTCTCCTAAATCACAACTGCTTTAAACTTGTGGTAGGGCGACACAGCCATCATCATCATAGCCCAAGAGAAAACCAAGCCTGTAAGGAATTTTAGGTCAAAGGTGGACTTCTATAAATGGAAGGAGAGAGCGAACGTAGAGGAGGATATTGGTTTGGAGTGCAAGAAAATTCTTTCCTAATATAAAGAAATATTTTCTCATCTTTATTTGGCACTGTCTATGAGAAACGTGATGAGTGATTTCCCAATAGTTTTCTGACCCAATTAATGACACAACTATGTTCCGGGATAATGATATGTGAAAAAGGCAAGTAGCATTAGGAGTTTACCAGAACGATTGACAGGAGGAACTCTGGCAGCTGATCCAGACCTTGCGCAAGGAGAACGTGGAAGTCGTGACGATCTTGCGCAAAGAGAACGCAGAGCTTAGATCACGATTGGAACGTGGGATAGAGTCTCATCCTCCACCGCCACTAGCAAATCAAGCGGCAATGAATGAGGCATACCCTCAGAATGACCGCGTTGGGTTTTTATACCATGACCCCATTCGAGGGAGTTTGGTGGCAAACTGAGAGACCAAGCGATCGACTAAGAAAGTACCAGCAGAATGATTGCTCAGAAGTCGAACACACCCTAGGTGTTCGAAGAAATATTAAAGGCAAATATCCGAATGCAAGTTCAATGAGAGGTGGGGGAACGACTTAAGCACCTAAAGGCTCCTACACCAGCTAACATGGCTGCGAAGGCCTCTGCTGATACGGTTGATTTACCTTTTACTAAAGAGATATTGAAAGGACCCAAGCCAAAGAAGTTCATTATCCTATCGTTCACGTCATTTGACGGCTTAATGAACCCAATGGATCATGTTTGCCATGTCTAGCTGAAGATGGCGTTTCATAATGATGACGATGTCTTGATGTGTCAAGTGTCCCCAACGAGTCTAACCGGTTCAAACACCTACTGAAGGGGACTATTGAAAGTTTTGCCATTTGTGTGAAGTGTTCATGGCACAGTATTTCGGCAATCAGCAGATTCAAAAGAGCGTATCAAGCCTGTTCACCATGAAACAACACAAGGGAGAGAGGTTTCAGGCTTTCCTCACCATATTTAACCTTAAGCTGAGCATGGTAGAAGAATGCGATCAGAGAACAGTAGTTGAAGCTTTAAAGTTAGCTACATTCCGGGCACTTTCTTCCACGGTGCATTGGTGTGCAAGACGCTTAAAAATATGGGAGACCTTGGTGCTAAAACACATGGCTACATATAGATGTAAGAGGAGGAGGCCATGCAAATGCATTAGGCCACTATGGTCACCATTGAGGGCTGTTTGCGTGATAAGATCAAAGGGCAGAAGTTGCCAAGTCAAGCGCCGTAGGCCCATGGAGGCCACCAAAGCATTAGAAGGAAGAGGAAGCCGTCACACAACTTAGGACTTCCTTGGTGAAGCTTTACCAAGAGAATATAGCCAAGTTCTCACCACTACAGTCGATCAGAGAGCCGATCAAACAACGAGATCAATCCAAACATTGTGCCTTTTATTGTGATTTTGGACATCAAACCAACGAGTGCCAAAATCTTAGAAGGCAAGTGGAGATGATGATAGCTAAGGGGGATTTGTCCAACTATGTGTTGCCTTAGGGATAGTATAACCCTACCCAAACGGTAAGGTCGAACGCACAAGGAAGAGTGCATGACAAGACGAACCCTCAGGAAATCTAACCCGTAAGAATTATAAACACTATCCATAAGCATCATGAAGAAGATGGAGAAACTAAAGAGTTACTCCGAACGCACCTAAGACAGGCACAAAAGTTGAGAAGGGTGAACAATGTTAGCACGGCAAGATAAATGGAGGTGGACACCTAGATCAAGTTTGGGGGATCCGATCTATAGAGGGCACAAACTCCAAATGAAGATCCCCTTGTAATTAGCCTCATGGTAGCAAGTTATGTGGTGAAACAAGTCTTAGTCAACCTAAGAAGCAGTGCGAACATAATCACCAAATCAACATTTGAGTAATTGATGATCGACCCAAAGCAAGTTAAACCTACTGGGAATCCGTTGGTGGGATTCGATGGGTAAAGAGTGGAACCGATAGGGGTGCTAGAGTACTCGTCTGTACAGCCCAGAGGAATCTGAAAGAAAATTTTGTCATAGTGGATGTTCATCCCACGTACAAACTTTTGATGGGAAGGGGATGGATTCACCGCATGCAAGGAGTACCATCCACCCTGCAACAGATAATGAGATGCGTTAGTCTAGATGGAAGTAATGTGATAGACATTCGAGGAGACGAGGTAGCAGCAAAGTAATGTTATGCAGTGATCGTTAGGTTTAAGGGCAAGGGGAAAGGTGTAGCCCATTCCCAAATCAACAAATAACAATTACAGTCCCCTTCATCTGATCACGATCAGTTGAGTGAAGAGACGGAGGAGCAACTCCTCACGGAGGAGTAATTAGATGAAATCCAAATTAACCTAGCCCACCTAGATAGAGTGGTCAGGATTAGATCATTCCAGAACGAGGAAGAAAAGGCTGAACTAGCAAAGTTGCTTAATGCTAATTTAGACATATTCACCTGGAGCCACTTGGATATGCTCGGGGTACACCCTAAGGTTGCATGTCACCGCCCTAACGTAGACCTAAGTTTTCGCTCTGTTCTTCAAAAGTAAAAAAGATTTGCTTTAGAGAGAAATTGGATTATAGCTGAGGAGGTTGACCGCCTGTTAGAGGCAGGGGTCATAAGGGAAGTGTACTACCCGCAATTAATGGTTGTCGAACGTGGGGGTGGTTCAGAAAAAGAATGGCAAATAGAGAGTGTGTATTAATTTTAGCAATCTAAATAAGGCTTGTCCCAAGGATAACTACCCTCTCCCAAAGATTGACCAAATAGTAAATGCTACTACTGGGTTCGGACATTTGGTATTTTTAGATGCATATTAAGGATACTACCAGATCCCAATGGACCCTGAAGATGAAAAGAAGACCTCGTTAATCACAGAATGAGGAATATATTACTACAGAGTCATGTCGTTCGGATTAAAAAATACCGGGGCAACTTACTAACGCCTCATCAATAAAATATTTAAGAGCCAGATGGGCCAAAAAGTGGAGGCCTATATCGATGATATGGTGGTAAAAAGTAAAATGAAGCGAGATCACCTTCATGACTTACAAGATGTGTTTGATACTCTAAGGAGGCATTATATGAGGTTGAATCCTTCAAAATATTCATTTGGGGTTTCCTCAAGCCAGTTCCTAAGCCACATAGTCAATTACAGAGGTATTGAGGCTAGCCCAATCCAAGCCACAACACACTAGTACAAAATGAAGAGCCCAAGTCTCTCAAAGATGTATAGGTTTTGACAGGAAGAATAGCCGCATTGAGCAGATTCATAACGCATCTATCAGATAGGTGCAAGCCCTTCTTTGATGCTATTAGAACAAGAGGGAAGTAGTCTTGGGGGGCTGAGCAGCAAGAGGCACTGGCCAACTTGAAAGAGTATATGCAAAAACCACTGATCCTTTTTACCCCCGAATAGGGTGAGACATTATACATGTATCTCGCTATGTCGATTGTGATGACCAATGCAACTTTGATAAGGGAAGAGAATGGGAAACAAAAACTAGTGTTCTATACGAGCAAGAAAATGGGGGATGCCGAACGGAAGTACTCGAAGATGGAAAAATTTATTCTCGCATTGGTTAACACGAAAACAAAATTGTGACACTACTTTGAGTCTCATCCAATAATAGTGCTAACCAGTTACCCCTTGAGGGCTATTCTGCATAAATTGAGCCTCTCCGAAAGGATCGCTAAGTGGGCGATCGAGCTGGGCCCTTTCGAGATAAGCTACGATCCTCGCACTGCGATCAAAAGGCAAGCCGTGGCATATTTTCTACTGGAACATGAGCCCGATGAAGAATTCAATGCACCCACAGAGCACTAATGGTATCTCTATGTTGATGGATCCTCGAATCGAGCATGGTTAGGCGTTGGTGTTGTAATTAAAACTCCAGATGGAACACTCTTAGCTTAAGCGATTAGACTTGAGTTCCTGACAATAAACAACGAAGCGAAGTACGAAGCTTTATTAGCTAGTATGTGCTTGGCTAAGGAGTTGCAGGTATAAAACTTATATGTGTTCAGTGATCCTCAATTGGTTATAAAACAGGTGGTAGGTGATTATTTCGCTAGGAACGAGCACATGGATGCTTATCGATTGGTAGTAGAAAAAGATGCACAGGGGTTCGGCCAAATCAAATTTAACCAAATCTCTAGGGGGGAGAACTGGAGGGACGATCAATTGGCATGTGCAGGATCTAGTTCAGGAGATAATTTGATTAGGGTAGTCCCAATGGACACCTTAGCATGCCTCTCCATACTAGAACTTGAATATGTCTATGTTATCCCATATGAGCCGAGATGGATTGTTCCACTCATGATTTACATGAAAATTGATACGTTGCCTGAGAGCAAAGAAGAGGCTAGAACTATTAAGATAAAGATAGCAAAGTATGCAGTTGCCTATAGATAACTGTATCGAAGGTCATACTTAGGCCCCTATCTACGGCTACTCTCTGAAGCCCAAGAGGCTCTCTGAACGTACAATGGCGTATGTAAAAATCAAACCCGATGTTATTCGTTAGCTCATAAGGCCTTAACACAAGGCTACTTTTGGCCACATATGTCAAGGGACACAGAGGAGTTTTCCAGAAGTTATGACAAGTGTCAAAGGATGGGCCACTCATCCATTAACCCCCAGAGGACTTACACTTTATGGTGAGTCCATGGCTGTTCGGTCAGTGGGGGATTGATGTGGTAGGGTCGCTCCCAAAAAGAAAAAAGGGAACTAGCTAGACAAGCTCCTGAAGGTATTGTGGGCCTACCAAACGACCCCAAGAAGACCAACTAGAGGAAGCCCATTCACTATGGCTTACAGATCCGAGGTAGTTATCCTAACTGAACATGTGATGCCCACACTCAGAAGCACTGATTGGGACCCCTCAGTAAATGATCGCTTGCTTGAATGGAACCTCGATCTGTTAGATGAGAAAAAGGAAAACGCAGCGATCTGAACCAGCAGATCCTGGCGTAAGGGCACAACCCGAAGGTGAAACACCGAACCTTTATTCTAGGAGAATTGGTTTTAAAGAAAAAGTTGGGATTGGTACCAAAAAAGGAACCCCACTGGGAGGACCCCAACCGAATAGCTGAAGTTATAGGGAAATGAGCCTACATGCTCGAAACTCAATGAGGGAAGCAAGTGAACAAACTGTGGAATGCCACCCACATAAAGAGGAACTATCTTTAATGTTGTATCCAAATTATAATCCGTTGTTTATGTTAGCGCTTTATCGAGTGCCAATGTATAGCGCTCGAAGCTAAGTGGTAAATAAAGTCCTTTTTCCAAAAATACAATTGTGATGAATGTATTTACACAAAAATTCCAAAGTGAGAAAGGTAAGTGACACTATTAACCGATCACTTATCACTTAGGAAATCCTACAAAAATTCCAAATGAGAGAGGTAAGTGGCACTATTAGCAGTTCGCCTTTCACTTAGGAAATCCTACAAAAATTCCAAGTGAGGGAGGCAAGTGGCACTATTAGCCGATTGCCAAACACTTAGGAAATCTTACAAAAATTCCAAGTGAGTGAGATAAGTGGCACTATTTTCTGATCGCCTAACACTTAGAAAATCTTATAAAAATTCTAAATGAGAGAGGCAAGTGGCACTACTAGCCGATCGCCTATCACTTAGGAAATCCTACAAAAATTCCAAGGAAGAGAGGCAAGTGGCACTATTAGTTGATCACCCAACACTTAGGAAATTCTACAAAAGATGAAAAAACTTAGCCACCTAATCATCGGTTATAGTAGAAATATAAAAAGAAGGAGAGAATTGTGTAAAGGCTTAAATAAGATTATCACTCCTTCACAACTTTAGTACTTATAGAAAAAAAAAGAACACATGTTCATATTACAAGAAATAAAATCAAATAAAATCTAAATCAAATGAAAAAAAAATCAAATAGAAATTAAATCGCAGAATATTCTATGGCATATTCTATAGCATCAGCAGATCTATGCTAATACGGTAAGTCATTCTATAAATTGTGACTATCATATTTGCTAACACTTCCCCTTTAGTTGGTACGTGGATATCTGAGACACCCAACTTGGACAATGCATCTTCAAACACGATCTTGCTAGCACCTTTCTTCAGAATCAACAAGTTGCAGAGTGCAAATCTGACTAACGATGATTTTTTCTCAAATGAATTGCCGATCAACAAATAAAATATATCTCCTCAGACCGTAAACAACCAGTCATATCTCCTCAGACCGTAAACAACCAACAATGTCTCCTTAGACCATTTTCCTTTATACACATGTTTAAATCATATAGATGGAAGAATCAGTAATGTCTCCTCATACCATTTCCCTTCATGCATATATTTAAACAATATAGATGAAAGAATCAATAATGTCTCCTCAAACCATAAAAAAGAAATAATTATGTCTCCTCAGACCATTTCTGAATAGGTGGTACCAAACTCGTAGCGCCCACATTGAGGTCGGACCACCCTGTTTACCTAACATCTCCCGGATGGGCGATGTCACCTTAGACCATTCCTAAATGGGTGGTGCTGAACTCGCAATACCCTCATTGCAGTCAAACCACCCTGGCTCTGATACCAAGTAGAAATATAAAAAGAGGGAGAGAATTATGTAAAGGCTTGATTAAGATTATCACTAATTCATAACTCTAGTATTTATAGATAAAAAAGAGCACATGCTCATATTACAAGAAATGGAATAAAATAAAATCGAAATCAAAGAAAGGAAATAAAATCAAATCTAAATCTAATCGCAGAATATTCTATTGCATATTCTATAGTATAATCAGATCTATGTTTATACGATAAGTCATTCCATAAATCGTGGTTATCATATTTGCTAATAGTTATGTTATTTGTTCAATTAAAAAAAAGAAGAAGAATAGGCTAGTTGAGTAGACAAAAAAAACTCTTCTTATATAAAAAGGGAAAATAATCCCATTACATCAAATGTTTCGTTGAACAAAGGAAACTTAATAATAATAATAATAATAAACAACAAACAACAAATAATAAACAATATTACAAGTTAACTCAATTGGCTTGGTTTTGGCCTTCTGCATCTGGAGTGGGGGAGTCAAGACTGGTGGGTTCTTTCTCGGTTGCAATAGTGGCAGAAGCCACGGTCAAGTTAGTAATTTCCTTGCCAGAAACTCCTCCTCCACCATGAGAAGGGAGATCGAAAAATCCTCCAACGGGAACCGATGGAAGAACGGGGGGAGGAGGAAGGAGTTCTGCAAGGGCTGTAACACAATCCTCGAAAACCCCTCGGCCAGGTCTTCAACTAGATCCATATAAGACCCAGGAGGATCAACGGATAGCTTTGCATCGTAGGCGTTCAGAATGGCAAAGGCCCTTTGACACCCATCGAGTAAAAGATAGTCAATGCACCCCTCCCTATAACCCTTGGCATACCTCAGGGCAGCCATTCGGGAGAAGCAATCCACCATAGCCTTAACCCCTCCGGGACCCGACCGAGTAGGTCAACAAGTTGAACCCTATTGGAACTAACTTCCTTTAGTTGTTTCTCAGCCTTAAGCCTGGTTACCTTCTCAACCTCTATAGCCTTCCCAGATTGTCTTTTTCCTCCTAGAGTTAGCCAAGATAGGTCTTCACCTTACCCATATTAGTGGAGAGGTTTTTTATTGTACTCTCCAAGGAATGAATCTTATGAACCCTGAACTAAATGGCCTTTTGCATGGCTGTGATCCTAAACATCTCTACACAAAGAATACAAAGTTATGAGTACCAAAGTTAAAAGTAAAACCCAATGAGAACGAAAAAATATATAGGAGCAAGTTACCTACATAACATTATTAGGGAAACGGGTAAACAACTCCATCCTGTCCAATTTCTCTTGAATCTAATGATCTCTGGGGGTCCACAGATGCTTGTACTATGACAAACCGATAAGCTGGTGCCTGAACATGAAGTCAGGAGCGTTCACCAGAAGGTTGTAACCTTGATCGTTCGGCTTGAAAAAATTGGGATTCCAAGTAGAGACACGTGGCTCGGGAACCTCAGAACCTCTGCCTTGAGTCCCTTGAACGGGCGGGTTACTTCAGAAGCCTGATTCGGCCAAATAAAGTCTCCTCCTATAGGCAATATCGCCTTGATTGATATCTGGTCTCTTCCATTGGGACATATCTAGAAGAGAGGACTAAGCCTCAGGAGGCTGTTTAACCCCCGTATTTTGTTAGGGTTGGGTGTTTTCCTCTATAAAGGTATTGGCAGGACGTTTGTTGAATGAGGGAAGCTGAATAAGAGATATATTTTTGGCTGCAATCACAATGCTAATAAGGGGTTAGAAAGATAATAGAGACAAGTTAAAGGGAACACTATTCCACATATTCTGCTTTAGGTACCTGAGTCTGCCCAAATAGATCGTATAATCAAGAAGCTCATAGGGAATATCCAAGAATTGGCAAATAAACCTGCAGAATCGAGGAAGACAATTTTCACACACACATTTATACTTATGATGTTTATGAGGAAGGTAGGACAGGAGGCCACACATCCCAAATCTGGTAGGTACAGTGGCTGAGTTGGGGCATCTTCAGTTCCCCCCAATAACTACCATCATATGCCTTCAAGTTTTTTGAGAATCAGGATTACCCTTACAAAACGATTGGTTACGAATCGGGAAGAAGTGATATCGGTAATCGGTCCTCTTCGAACACCCCATGTACTTAGTTCTTACTATTTTGTAACGTGCAGAAGAATATATCAACAATGAAAATGTTCAATTCATGGCTATGATTTAAAGCCAACAAAACAGAGATAATTCTAAAAATGTTTGTATTAACTTGCAAAAGTGTAAGATTTGTTTTATTTAAAACAAGAGCATACAAGGGGTGCAATGAAAAGCTAAGGAAAAGAAGATCATTTTTCCTTCGGATAAACCTTCACCAATTCCACGAAGAACATCAAGATCGATAAACATGGTGAAGAAAGCCCCCACACCCCCTGGCGGAAACCCAGAGACAAAAAGGAAAAAGAAAACACAACTAACCTCGCTAAGGGAGAAACAAAATCACACTGAAAAGATTTGCTGTAAAGAAGAGATCACCAAAGAAAAAGAACAATGACTCTGGAAATGAAAACAAGCTTCAGTCAAGACAAAGTACACAAGAGGCAGAGAAAGACAAAAGAAGTACAGAACAGAAGTATATAAAGAGGACGAAGTAACTGTGATCAATAAGTTCAAAGGTCAAGCAATGATGGCAGCACAGAGCCCAAGTAGTTTACGCCATAATACTATTATGTAGTTGTAATAACCCTGTCATTTTCCTTCTTTTACTTTTTCTGAAAATTTACGGATAAATTTTTTTCTTTGAATTTTCTTTCATGAGTTCGGTTACTCATCACTTAGTGTCATCTCAAATGCTTGGAAATGATTTCTGAGACTCTTTCCTTTGAATTGACAACTTTCTTTAAGGACCGAGTCATTTCCGCATTTTCATTTTTTTGACACTATTCACTTTTTGTTTTTTTCCTGTTTGTCACTTTGTTGGCACAATCTCACTTTTCATGTTTGGAGTTGAGTTTTGACTTCACGAGTTTTCATTTCAGTTGATTTCCTCGAAACACGTAGCTTTACTTTTGTAGAAAAGCTCGCCGGTTGTTTCTTTCTCCCGTAGGGGCGTGGATGAAAGGATTTTTCAGAAAAAATGTTGTTTCTTGGGGTGTTTCTCATAAATATATTTTTAAGATATTTTGATTAGGTATTTTTAAGAAAATATCTTTTGGAAGATATTTTTTATTTTGGGCCAGTTTTATAGTTATCCTTTCTTGGAGGTGCTATTGTGTAATTAACAAAAGTTATTGAAAAATGCCTCATTTTAAGCCTGGATCCTCGTACGGGATTCATATTTGCATTTTGTCGAGTCGTGTACTCTTAGAATTTCCTTGCGGTCGTTTTCCCTTGTTTTAGGGTTTTCGGCCCCGGTTAGTGCCGAACTTGTTCGAGGCATATCTTTCTGTATAAGACTTCGTTTTCGACGCCGTTTCTTCCATTGTTCATTTTTGTTCTTTTTTATTCACTGTGTTTTACCGTTTCAGCGCGTCTGCTTAAATTCCATTTTTCCGGACCTGGCGGGGCACTTTTAGGGTTTTACTATAAATAAGGGTTATAAAATTAAAATCATTTCATTTTTCCTTCTTCTATACTGCTGTAAATCAGATTCCACAGCTATTCCATGGCTGCCACCCCTCTTTTCCCAAATGAACCTTCTTCCCTTAGGTAAAATGCCATAGTACCTTAGTGTTTATCGTAAGCCTTGGTGAGGTGGTCCTTTCCCCCTTATTAAAATTCGTTTTTGACCATTTTTGAGTTCAGGTTTTGAGTTCGGGATTGGATTTTCATGGTAGCTCAAGAGTTATTGTTGGTTCCCTCGTTGTCACTGATAAAACCTATAAGTATTGTCAAATTTGGAGAGGTTTCGTTTCGGTAGGGATTTGAGATTTCATCTCAAAGTGAGGTAGGGGATGTCTTAGGCTTATATAATTGTTGTATTGATTGTTTTATAAGCTTATACAACTTATATGCATACCTATGTCGTGTGTCGCGAGACCAAAGCTTGCAAAGTGTGCTAAGATGAATGTGGCCAAGTTTAACATTTATAATTTCCACTACTAACACTACTACAAATGTAGCAAATGAGAGTAGGGATCGTCCTAAGGGATTGGTGGGTTGTATTGGTTGTAGAATCAAGATTAGGGTTAGTAGGTCGAGTGATTGAAAGATTGGTTGGTTGGTTGAATTATACTAAGATTCAATTTAAACTAAAGTAAACAATTAAATGCAATAGGGAAAAAATAAGAGAGAGAGAGATCTTGGGGTTTAGAGATCACCACTAAGCATAGCTTTACTACACAATTAATGAATGATTAATGAGGGAAAAACATGTGTTGCAATATTTGTGTGTGTATGTTTGGTTGTTTCAATTAGCATGGATGACCAATTAAGTATATGTTGTCTAAGCAACATAGTGAAAAACACAATATATCAAACAAAGTCATTAATCCTTCCATTAAGCTCAAAATCCAAACACATCACAAGGTTAGAGACATATGCTACTTGCATTCATAAGTATGGAACATCAAACAACAAGCATGGATTGTCCTCCTATTTAATAACTAAGGCAACTACACTACAACTAAGCTAAGGACATGAAAATTATACTAAGGGAAAGGCGTAATCCATTAAGAAATGAGTATGAACCATCAAATAAACCACAAGAGTATTCTATTAAGCATTTTGCCTTAACATTCTCTAGATCTATAGCATCAACACACATAGATATGCATCAATAACATAAAATCTAGAGATAAACACATGAACATCTACTCTTACATAAATAGACATATGGATAGAATGAAATGATCAATTAGAAGAATTAAACCGCACAAATCATTGAATAAACAAGATTCATATATGAATCAAGTGTCAAGACAAGTATTACAATGCAAATCCCCTCAAAAATACATAAATCAAAGTATAGAAGGCATGCTTAGGGCTAACTCTAGCCTAAAGGAGAAGTTTAGCCACTCATTGACGTAGTTCTCCAACCCTCAAGGGCTATCTCCATGGAAGAAATGCTCTTCTTCTTGATGTGGATGGAAGAACTCCCAAGAATGTATGTCTTTAGCCTTTTTTTTCTCTCTTTTCTTTCTCTCTAAGAATGATATGAAATGAAGTATGGAATCTCCCTTGAAAAAGTAGCTCAAAATCCTTATATAGGTAGCTCAAGTGTCACACCCAATGGTCTGGACTCGTGCACTAGGGCTCCTTCAATAATTGCACCATGAGACAACTTTTAATGAGCTGGAATTTGATTTAATTCGCACTTGAAAGGGTGCGATCGATCAAACCTTTAGTGAAATCGATCGAACTTAGATGAGATCTATCAAAATTTGGCTAGATCGATCCTTCCTTGGCGGCGCATTTTTGGATAAAGACAAATCCAATATATTTATGGGATATTTTGGGAAAGAGACAAAAGTGGTAGGTGAAGTGGTAGGTGGGGATAAGATCTAATCTTTTTGATCGATCTGAGAAATGTTAGATCGATCGAAGATGGTGAGATCTTTGGAATAAGGACAAAAGCTTTGTGGTCGGTGATCAATTACAATTTATAAATCAACCCTTTTGCAATAGCACAAATCACTGTAAAATGGGGCTATTGTTCGGGTAAGTCGAACCACAGGGATTGCTAGTTTATGGCAACCAAGGTCTTTGAATCCACTTTTAGTTTGATGAAAGGGGGTATAGAGTTGTGTTTGGATTATCACTTAAATTAGGAATTAAGAAATACATAAAACAATAATTGCAAGGAGATTAGAAAAATAAAATGAGTAGAGAGGACTAGGGATGTGAATCCACTACCTATCTATAAGCATGCTAGAATATGATTTACTTGGGGAAACATATATATATAACCATGGAATGCAACAACACAAAATCGCTACATTACCTTCAAGAAATTCATGAAATCAATAGGCAAGAATAACCTATCAAAGTTTTACATGCTTTGACTACTTACACTAAGGTGTAGCCTTAGACATGCTCACTAACCTAGAGATTATCAAGCCTTCAATTAAATGATAAAAGCACATGAAATCAAGATTTAAGATTAATCCATCAAAGGGAGGCCCTCAGCCATGGACTAACAAGTTCC
>JAOTQH010239252.1:0-12889 GCA_025631255.1 Cornus kousa
TGAGGGTGCCTTCTAGCACCCATATCTTTTTGGATTTAGAAAACCTAGTAAATACCATGTTCCTGCAATTCAACAATTGAAGTCTTTTAGAATCTTGGCATAGAAAAGGTTGACTTATTGGAAGCATTTTGATGAATTTAAGTATAATGCATTATGAAGGAAAGCATTTGCTATTTGTACTCCCTCTTGACTGTTATGAAAGAAACTAAAAGTATATGGTAATACAAACTTCGTAAACTTGACACTGATCTATTACTAGGGAATGTTTCTGAAATTCTCTCTAGAAGATAACAAGCAATCTTAGCTCTTAGTGAACTGATACTCACCATGCGCCTGGAGTAATTTCTCCATACCAAACTAAAATGACTTCAGCATTAGTAACTGTTCTCTTCGGTCAACTCATAATTCACTTTGCCCCCAACATTCAATCTGTTTTGATTTATTCTCTCCTTTTCTACATATACCAACAAGATCCAACTTCAGCAAATATAAAAAACCGATCCAAGACCAGCACACAGTATTCGGATCCCTTTTATTATTAATATTTGTTACTCTTTCAGTCTCTATAAAAGAAAATTATAAGACTTCATGCACCTTCCCACATAAATATAGGTTAAGTTTTTGTTGAATTGAGCTTAGTTTAGTATAATATACTTTAAGCATAAGACTCAATTGGCTGGTCATTACTTATTACCAGAATGAGGTTATCAAAATGGGGTACATACACTATGGTTTTCTCTACAGTGTTGCTTTTTTAGCATTATTTAATATTTATTAAATATCTTTCAGTATAAACACATGGATCACAATACTTTGTATCAAAGAATATGGCTGGCTTCCGCATGGCTAAAAGTTACCTGAAATGTCACAAGTTCCTCTCCATTCCTTGTGATCATCTCATGCTATGCTTAAAACATTAGAAGTTGGCTTCCTCATTAATCGATCAACAGATCAATCTTATCTCAGCCTCGTGAAAACACAATAAGATTGTAGCTTCTCTTTAGAAAGTACCAACCACACCAGAAACCAAGGCAGGAGACATTGCCAGTCCATTACAACATCAAACCCTGATATCAAGGAATGATATAAGCACATGTGCAAATTTATCAAGCATGAGAACACGGGATCAGTCCACTCTTACCAGAACCCAGATCATGAGGACAAGGACTTCAACACAAAGCACCACTAATTCTTTCCAATAAAGCAATGTCCTCTGCTTTCATCATCCACCAGTTTAGAGTGGCCAGTATTATGCTACAAGTAATATCTCTATATATATACTCCCAAACCTAACCAATCCAAGCATTTGAAAGTGCATCCATCAAATTAAGTAATTCCTCCATTAAGATTCCAAGCACAATAATCTGTCTGAACTAACTACACCCTAAACATTCATTAAGCTTGGAGGCACTCTTGTGAATTCAATAGTAAAAAGGCTTGGGAAAAAGTCAACCGTAAACCTTTGCAATTTTTCTTCCTCCTATGTTGAACTCCTCAGTAGATAGATGACTCAATATTCCAAAAGATTAAAAAAAAAAACATGCAAAATAATTACAGATCTTTCTTCTTTACCTAAACTACTGAAAGTAATCTGAACTAACCATTTAGTTTCCATGGAATGTAACCTAAATCAACGCATCAAGAAGAGACCTTGCCATGGGAGCATAAGAAGCAAGACAATCCATAAATAAATTATAAAAGGTTTCAGTACTACTTATACATAAATACACATGCCTGGGTTAAGGCTTCTTGCATGAAGAATTACATATTTATCTTTGTTGTGAGCCACAACCAAATTACGTCTTAAGTTTTGAGGTGTGGCCCTCCAAATCAGTATAGCAAGATGAAATGGATACAAATCTTTATTTCCTAAGAGAAAGCAAAAGCAAGAATTTGAGGTGAAAAGCCATTACTTACCAACATCGTTTATATTGTCTGAACATAAAAAGATATTCATCTGTAAGAAGGCCAGGAGAAGCAAGAACCTCAATTTTATGATCAATAAGATTTCTAAAATGATTGAATTCCAAAGAAGGTAAGAACTCAAATAAAGTATAGAAGCATAATCTGAAGATATGTGTGAAAGAATCCTTGAAAACATTCTGTCACCACTACAAATCCTCCCAAAATAAAACCCTACATGCAATACCATCATCATCTTAGACAGTTGCGTCCTCCAAAGGACAAGTGTGAGTCATCCAGACTCACTAAATTAGCATAATGCACGAGTTGAATTTGTAAGTCCTTGCAAGGACTTGCATGGTTTGAAGTAGTAAGCTCTTATGATGTAGTTCAAGAGATCAAATCAAGCAATTCAAAGGCATAAATATAAACAAGGGAATTTATGTCCTTATAGTTTGCATTGATGTATCATATAAAGATAGGAGAAAATGAAGGGATACAAAACTTAAGGGTCGGTCTATCTTGAGAGTTGAAAATTCCAGATTCAGTTAATTTACATGCTTTCTTATGACATAGTTCAAGAGATCAAATCAAGCAATTCAAAGGCATCAATATAAACAATGGGAAACTATTTCCTTATAGTTTGCATTGATGTATCATATAAAGAGAAACAAAGATGAAGAGATAAAACTTAAAGCTCAGTCTAGCTTGAGAGTTGAAGATTCCAGATTCAGTTAATTTAAATGCTTTCTTAAGATTAAGATTACCATGCTGGATAAGGCAAAATGAACACTTCAAACTAATTATCAAAGGCTAATAGATATTGATGTAAAGAAAGCTAACAAGAAAAGGGTAAAATTAGTAATTGTGTAATCAAGTTTACGGTTGAACTGAGTCTTATTTTATATTGGTTCTAGGTTTATATGTTGTTACAGTTTTATTCATAATTTATTAGATTTTAGGAGTCAAGGAAATATTGAGAATTTTCATATTTACTAAAAACATGGGCTGAAGGTATGGTTCCAGGAATTTTGTTAGTGAAGGAAGCTAGTATATTGGCTTTTTACGTTATATCATGCAATCTGTCACTCTTAAAGCAAAAGCTAATTCCTATCCTTTTTTATTCACAACCTCAAAATTCTTTCTTACACACCTTAAACTGTACAAGATTTTTTATAAGAAAAACACATCCAAAAACATATTGTAGGCTACATTATTATAAGTTTCCTAGAGCTGTCCTACAGTAGTTTGGTATCAGAGCATGTAGAGAAAGGCCTTTCCTGCACTTGTCCTGGATCAGATGTACACTTAATTCTAGCATCCAACATGTACAGTTGGCTCTTAAATAAATAACTATCATGGAAGACACTGAATTTATTAGTTAATAGAATTCTAAGGTACTATATTTCTCTAATTCATTAAGCAAAACTTCTTTAACTTTATCTATACAAATAAACAACAATACATGTGTTTATGCACACCAACTCCACTGCAAGGCCAAAAAGAAAAAAAATCTTAATAATCCTTATATTTAATTATTAACTTTGAGTGATTGCAATTTTAATGTGTATTTCCATGCTTATAACTACTAATTTAATGTTTTGAAAAAAGTTAATTTTTAAACAATAGAAATGTAGATTAATTTCCTCCAAATTTCTTATTTTAATAATTATAAGTTATTAGATATTAATTATGAGAGTATCAACTGTCTTAGTACCGTTTTCTGTTCCTGGGAAGGTTAATTTTTCTATAATGGCTATACAAAAGCAGGAGCCACTTTGAACATGTTCAAAGAAATTTCCATCTTCGGGTAATTCTAGTATATTACAGTACCTACATTTTGCTCCTGGGATGTTTGTTAATTTCTTCATATGAGAGTAAATTCCGACACCGACACCGACACAGGCTGTGCTAGACTCGGTACAGACACAAGATGGACTTCACCCTACATTTTTCATCTCTTTCTTCTTCTACATTGCTCGTTATTCAAACGTGTTAAACAAAGTATTCACCCTAAGTGACACTACCTTTACGAAATTATCAGGCACTGCATCCCAAGACACAGACAACTAACTCTAAAGACTGGATGATATACACATGATAGATGTTGTAAGATCACTCATTGAATCAAGGTAGCAAGACCACTCTTCAGATCACAATTAAAATATTACAGTTCATCCCAATAATGCCTTCCACAAATTATCTTCTATGTCCTGAGAACCTGAAATACACAGGAGGCGTAAAATGTCATTCAAGACTTGAAGGACTTAGTTAATTACCAACTGAAAAAAAGAATGACCTAGCTAACAAGTGAAGACAAGCTTGAATGTTAGGTACTCAATCTGATGGAATACAATAAAAGTGGACTTGGTCTAGTAAAGGTAACATGAATGTTGCACCAACACCACATGAAGAAGATTTGAACAAGACACGCAATAAAGTTGACCTCTTTCCAAGGCACAAGGCAAAAAAGAAGTTGCCTCAAACAAAGCAAGGACCATATTTTTCACTAACATATATTTTTAGTTTAACATGTAAATGAAGAATAGAATTAACAGATTTTCGTAAAAATGGTAATGAGCATTTTAAGAAAGAAAGTTATGTATATTTGAAGAAAAAATAAATATATATTTTATTAAACAGACGAACTGTCAGTCTTTCTTTTTCTTTTATTTTTTGGAAAAGAAAGTATAAGAAAATAAATAAATAATAGAACTAAGAAACTTCGTAGTTTTATGTAAAGTACTGTGATATGAAGAACAAAAATTAAAAGAGTGAAGGAAAATTAGGGAAGGCACGCCATCAATGTGGCAGCCACCTTGAAAAAGGCATGTTCCAACTCCCCTGTCCTTGCCCCTATTTAAAGGCACCTTATGATGTGCAAACCAAACGATTACCACTGGGAATGTTGTAAAGAGGCAAATCATCCGAACATCCTCGTCAGTAGAAATTAACCAATCCAGATTCTTGCATTATATCACAGCTAAATGGCCAATATTACCCCAACAGCATTAGGAAAAGTAAAACTATTTAACTCTCAGCTCGGAATTATTTAACTATGACCATTATAATTATCTAATTGTTTCCCTAAAGAATATAGTTTTATATGCAACAATACGTTAACATAACTGAATAAATGTTTTCGGAAAAAAGAAAAAAAAAAAGGCTTAAAAGGAAACTAAGAAATAACAAGGGAAGCCAAAGCTAAGCATCTGATGATTTGCTGATGGATTATTACGCTTCCTGACAATTTACTTGTCTTTCACTAATCAGGAATGAGAATATGGTGGCTATTTAAGCCATAATTTAAATAAAAATAAGGTGTAATATAATTGTTATCTAAGGCAAACCAAAAAATGACTATTTTGTTTATCATGGATTAAAATTATAAATGTAAATTGAAGATATTGCCTAGGAGCTAGATTAAGCGGGAGAACCCCTGCGAATGTTGTGTCATCGTAAATTACCTTTCAAGTCAAAAGGAATATAAATTCTTGCGTATAACTACAATGCCAAGTACGCTTTATAGTATAAATTCTTATGCAACTCTCAATGAATACTAAAATGCTAAGTATGCTTTATAGTATAAAATCTTATATAGTTAAGAGTTAAATAAATATATATATATATATATGAAAAAAAAAAAAAAGTGTACTCAGAACAAGGATGTTAATTGTAAAAATAGATAATTAGCAACAGCATTCATGGCTAGAAAAAATAAGTAGGAAATTCTTCTTGGCAATCAAATCTGAGCTTTCTTCTTCTTGTGTCATCACAATTAGAGGATCTAGGGGTTCAATTGGAGTACGTGTGCCAAACCCATATTCCATACCCATGCCCATGCTTGTCCACATGGAAGGAATAGGAGAGTCCAGCTAACATAGGACAAAATGAATAACTCTAAGATGGTTACGTCATATGCAATGAGAAACAATGGAGGCACCACATGGGATAAGTAATTCATTTCAAGAAAAGGTGCCTCAACAACCCAAGAAGACCAAAACAAACAATAATTCTTGTGGAAAAGCACTCCCTCAATCTATGTATATATTGAAACTATTTTTTTTCTGAATCTTAATATGCTAACAATTTTTGTTCTCTAAATCTTAATATACTCCTCTCTTTCTTTTAAACTACTGGAAACCCAATAAACCTCAAATGACTTCCAAATTTAGAGACCAAAGTAAGTAAACAGCATTAAAAATATTTTTTGAACACGAATGATTTGTAAAGAGTGAAAAAAAACAAATTTCAAGAATCACTTCACATTATCACTCCACTTGATTTTGCCTCATTGAAGTTGTTTCTTGAATGTACAAATTGATCCACACTTCCATTATGTTTCCGAGTGTTTATTGAAAATCCCTGATGAAGTGCTGTGCTTCGAGCTTTCACAATCTTTTGCATTTCTCTTACAATTGTAAACAGCAGCATGAGTGCTGTCATGCCAGCTTCTAAGGAGATGGGAGATAATTCAACCAATAATGGATCATTTTATATAACTGTCATCTATTTTGTACAATAGTTGCTTGTACTTTGGTTAAAACAGGCAAAAACGGTTAGATAAATGATCCAAAAGAAAAGAGGAGGGTCATGTGGTTTCCTATCATAGACTAAATAAGAAAACAATACTTTGATAGCAAGATATCATTGCAAAAAATTTTACAACATTATTGCGACTTTACAAATTTTAAAATGTAATTAGCTTGCCATTTCTAAGCTAGTTTCTTATTGCAGGGTTTGACAGAGGCCATGGCCTTAGATAAAACGGAATAGAAACATAGGATTCATGTAGCCGACCCCAAATAGTTGGGAAGAGACTTTGGTTGTTGTTGATGTATGTTATGAACAAAGAGAAATTCCACGAGTCATATCCCAAATAGTACATAATATGCATTACAATTTCATGGTTTAAAACTTGTCTTGGTAATAAAGAAATAGTTTTGTGCTTATTAAATAGGTATTGAAAAGAAATAAATTTGAAGTAGCTAGAAGTGCAAGCACTTAAAATTTAAATAACAATATTAATATGCATTACAATTTCATGATTACAAACTTGTCTTGGAAAAAAAAATAGTTTTCTGCTTAGTTAAATATTTATTGAAAAGAATAAATTGAAATACATGGAAGTGCAAGAACTTCAACTTTAAATAAGAATAATTTGGACTCATAGATGTGTGAAAATTAATCCATTGTGCCTTAATGTGATTTTCCTCCCAATAGGATCACAATACTCCTGGAAATAAGTAAATGATGCAAATAGCTCTCAAATGGTCACCCTCCAAAATATAGTGGCAACCTTCAAATCATGTGCACTCACAATCAAAAGCTTGACTCATTAAATTATGCCCAGTAGATTCTTGAATTCGTCAAATATTGTGAATGAAAACATCGGGAAATTCAGCAAGAGATGGACAGAATTCTGCATGAAAGTTGCCACAAATCTTCCAGAAAACTCGTCCAAACTCTGCCTGAAAGACAACTGGGAAGACGGCCAAAAAAGTTAGCTGGAAATCTTCACCAGAAGATTGCCAGCAGTAGAAGCTAAGAGAAACGGAGGAATGGGACTAATAAGATGGCTACCAAACAGCCCAATTAATATGATCTTAGCCAAACCACCATTCAAAATGGAAGCCCAAACTTTTAACTTAGTGTAACCAGTACTCCTGAATGAACCTCTTTAAATTATTTCACCTAAACAATGTAGGACAAGGATTCTTTATAAAATTTTGCAGCATCCAAACAACATGTTGCAACAGATTACACTAAAAATGTATAACATGCAATTACAGATAAGATACTAAAATTTGTTATGTGTAAAGAATGAGCTCAAAGCAAGACAGGGGATAAGAATTCGAATTCCATCAACCATTTCACTAACAAGAAATTACAACAAACCAAACATACTACACTAACCATCAAAAGAGCTTTTAACAACTTATTTTTTAATTTAAAAAGGAATTCCTACCTCATAAACGCACGAATCAGACATTCCTTCAATTTCCTCTATTGGTCTATCCAGCACTAAAAGTACAAGCAATCGTCTGATCTGATGTCATGTTTAGCACTTAAATCCTTTTTTACCTCCACCTTGCCAAATCAATACAAACAACGCAATATGAAAGAGAGAGTGTGTGAGAGAGAAGGAGAATTAAAATAAAATTAAAATTAAAAAAAAAACAAAACAAAACAAAACAAAACAAAACAAAAAACAAAAAAAAACAAAACAAAACAAAACAAAACAAAACAAAAACAAAAACAAAAACAAAAACAAAGGGTTAGAAATCGATAACAACACACTCAAATAAACTATAACCGTGAATCATCTCCTCCCCCAGCCTCCGTTTGGTTGCTGAGAAAGCAACAGAAAAATACAGATTCTAAAAATAATTCCTAAAACTAAAACACACATATCAGCAAAAGTAATAGAGTTACTTAATCCAGATTTAGCGAAGTGTTTAGCTTTCTATAGTACCAAACAGTAATAACAAAAGTCTCAAATTTTTGTGTTCTTTTCTTTCAGCAAATCTTCTCAGCAACCAAACAAAACGTAAACCAAGACCACAAATTTATCCCAACACAAAAACAAAAATAACACCGTTATCACTATCTACACAGGAAGACTGACAAAAAAAATTAATAATGATAAAACTTAAAATTTCAACTAAAATTTCACTTGCCCGGACTAAAAAAGCTTAAAATTTCAAGTAAACACCATTTCCACCAAGATCTCAACGGAAAACTCACCGGAAAATCAGCGATTAACAAGAAAGGTGAACTTGAAAGAAAATCCAAAGCTGAGTCAGAAAGCAACGAAGATAAAACCCTAATTTGGATTGATGCTGATAGAGAATTTCGGAGGTTCGAGAGAGAGGGCGCTTTAGAAAAGAGAGAAGAAAATTTGGGTTTTTTTATTAATTTTTTAATAAAGGTAGGTCACGCGTGGAGCGACACGTGGCGTGGAAATCAAAACAATGACTGGAAGAGAGAGAGTGTATCAAAATTCGTGGACGAGAATGAGGGTTGAGATGCGATCAGTTTCTGCAATCTGATTGGTTAGTTGTGTGTGAGGTTATAAAATGGTGACACGTAAGAGTGTGGGACCACTTGGCACAGAATCTGTGGTGCAGTGCGCACATGGTGTCTCGTGCTATTGCTGATTCTTGTTGTTTGGTTTTGTCTAGGCAATGAAGCATTTCATTTTGAGAAAAATGGCAACCACCTGACATTTGGATCACATGGGGCCACGTGAGCCCTTTAGGTTGAACTGCTGACGTGTGACAGTCCACCGTTTTGTTTTTTTTTTTTTTTTGTTTTTTTTTTTTTATTTAAGAAGGTACGGGGTAAACTAGGTATACACTCCCAAATTTCTGAATAGTATAACTTAGAGCAATGATACTCTGATCATCAAATTGACCTACCCTGAATTCTACGTGTAACTGTCACGTAATTAGCTGTAGGGGTTCGTTTTGTTAAGAAATTAAATCAAAGTAAATGGGTGATATCAGAAGTATAAATATGAAGGAAAAACAGGGGAAGCACCTGGTGTTAGGAGGAGGAGAAGAAGACCAATTATACAAGACTTTAGATGGTGATAGGGCCGGTATACCATATCTTATGACAGCTTCTCTATCTTGCCTCTTTCATTCATGGGATAGTGCTTTTTATAGGCTCAGCAACCATCGGTTATTGACTAATGGTTTCTTCTGTATATGCTCTTGGCCAGGATCACGTGGGTGGTCTAAGAGCCTGAGGGGTCTTATCCCTCATCGAGCCTTGCACTGAGCTTTCCCATTGCTTCTCCCCTAATCGGGGCATTAAATGTTGCTTGGCCGCCGGTTGGCTAAACCTGACATGGCATTAAATGTGATTTTAAGGTTTGCTGTCATGCTATAGGTAGTCCCATCATCTTGTTAATTGGGCCTTGCCAAGTGGCATGTAGGCACTTCTTGACTTCTCATCCGCCACTCCAAGATCCTCCCAAGTTTCCCAAATCGAGATCCTACACAGCTGCGAAGGCCCTATCCTTACTCAGCGCTGTGTGCGGACCTGTGACTTTCTACAGGCGAGCTCTCTGGGGCTCTTTTCTTTTATTACGTTCCGTCGAGGTATCATGGCTGATACCTGGGTTTTGCGAGAGCTCAAAGGCTTTGGGCGCTAGGCGCGGTGGGCCTGGCTAATACCAGGGCTCTGCGAGTGCTCAAGCACGAGGCGTGGGCCTGGCTAATGCCAGAGCTTTGCGAGTGCTCAAGCATTTTGAACTCGAGGCGTGGGCCTGGCTAATGCCAGAGCTTTGCAAGTGCTCAAGCATTTTGAACTCGAGGCGTGGGCCTGGCTAATGCCAGAGCTTTGCGAGTGCTCAAGCATTTTGAACTCGAGGCGTGGGCCTGGTTAATGCCAGAGCTTTGCGAGTGCTCAAGTACTTTGAACTCGAGGCTTGGTGGGCCTGGTTAATGCCAGGGCTTTGCGAGTGCTCAAGTATTTTGAACTCGAGGCTTGATGGGCCTGGTTAATGCCAGGACTTTGCGAGTGCTCAAGTATTTTGAACTCGAGGCTCGGTGGGCCTGGTTAATATCAGGGATTAACAGTGCTCAAAGGCTCACTCTTCAAGGCTTGATGGGCCCAGTTGCATACTAGGGTCCAGTTGCATACTGGGGTTTGTGATACCGTAAACTTAATTTTTCTACTCGCCAATGTTTAATACCCACAGTTTGTTATGATCTTTATGTTGGTTTCTAGAATTTTAGAAGTTAAATCGTATAAAATTGTGTGATGCCTATTGGATTTTCGTCTTCTTTTATATCTGGGTGAGTTGATTTGAAGCTGGATTAATTTAGGAATTATTTGTTTTGTTTTAATAGGAATAAGCAAACTTATTTAAGGGTTTAAACTCTACGTTCTTGAAATTTTATGCTCATTTTATATAAATCACTACATACTCAGGAAATTAATTAAAAATACTTCATTTTCCTTCTTTTTTAAGCTTTGCCCAGATTTATATTCTTTCGTGCTATGTTCGGTAGGAAGGAGAAAGATGTGTGGAAAGAAAATAGGAAGGAAAGAACGAACTTCCGTTGTTTGGTAGAATTGATACAAGGAAAGAAAAGAAAATAGGAAGGATGACACATCCTTCCTCCTTTACAAATTTTCATCCGCCCATTTTTGGGCGGAAGAAAGGAGGGAAGACAAGTGGACTATTATAGAAATTTAAAATTAAATACTATCCTAAAATATACAAGTTTTAAATTACAATTTTATCCTCTATAGATTACAACATTATAAATATTATTGGATATAATTGTAAATACAATGAAAACTTTATCTTACCTTATCTTTTAATGAATCTAGTAAATTATTAGTTTCTTCTCTTCTCTTCTCTCCAACCGAACAAAAAAAAGGAAATACATAATCTCTTCCCCAGGGACGTCATATCCCTCCCTTCTTCCCTCCCTTCCATTCAATTTTTTTCTTTCCTACCGAACATAGCATCGAAGTTACTAAAAAATATAGTTTCTAAAGTTTTAAATTTGGATTTTAAATGCTTAATGTGTTGGAGAACCTTTTATGTGTTTTGTTTATAAAACTATTGTGTAACTGTTTTGTCTTTGGCATTTCAACCTTTCGATTAGATAATGTGTAATTTTAGTAGAGAAATTTGTTCCATGATTTTTTATTTTTTGAGTTGAGTAGCAACACAAATTTATAAACATTAGTATATTGGGCTGACTTAGTTACTTTTACTATAAAAAAATGATATAGATAAATAAGACATATCCATGCAATCCGGTAATGAAAAATCCCAAATATATATTATTTCTACATTTGGTCTGTTTGGTATTATCTGAAAAGCAAGTATAAGAGCCTAGGCTTGAGTTTGGATCTGGGCATAGGCGGAGGCCGAATTTCTTGATCTCTTGGATTATGTGGAAGAGTTTGTTGATGGTACAGGTAAGCTGATCGGTGGTGGACTTGCACCATCATTATCAACTTCCACCATTACAATCTCTCTCTTCGGCCCGGTTCTCACCAATCTCGGTTTCCAAGACCTCGCCGCCGATATCAACAACCGGGAGGCCATCAAATGATGAATTGTCGTTGCTCTTTGTTGCTGTATACCAGTATATGTGTATGTAATGTGTATATAATTGTCTGTGACTAGATAGAAGGATGTTTTTGTCTTTTCCATTCAACTCTAAATCTAAATCTATATCTATATCTATATCTATAGTGCAAAGAGTTTCAGTATTTTAGTATTTATTTATTAATATAAAAAAATAGTCTTTTATAAACAAAAAATTACTTAAAAATTATTTAAAAAGTTTAATTCAAATTACAAATTACCTAGTAAAATTTATAAAAATTAATTTAAAAAGTTTAATTCAAATTACAAATTACCTAATAAAATTCATTTTTCTTGTCCCACATTGGTTTTAAGTAAAAAAGATTATATGAAAACTTCTTGTAAAACTATAGACCTAAAGAAATAATAATCACACCTTTTTCAACTTTTTGGATAAGATCATAGAAACCCCGAAGGGGACGGGCTGAGGGCTCCACCAGAAAAGAATCCTTGGGGTGAAGCGGAAAAGTGTAGTACTAATTTTTTTTGGGTCGGCCTTTTGGCTAACCTTTCTTGGTCTTTTGGCTAAGATCAAGTGTAGTACTAAAATTTTTGGGTTGGCTTTTTGGCTAACCTTTCTTGGTCTGTTCATTTTTCTTATCCCACATTGGTTTTAAATAAAAAAGAATTACATGGAAACTTCTTATAAAACTATAGACCTAAAGAAATAATAATCACACCTTTCTCAACCTTTTGGTTAAGAAAGTGTAGTACTAAATTTTTTTTAGTTGGCCTTTTGGCTAACCTTTCTTGATCTTTTGGCTAAGATCAAGTGTAGTACTAATTTTTTTTATTGATATAGAAAATAAAATAATTTCTCTAAAAGTCTGCACAAATTATCTTTTATTATGAGTTTTTTAATAAAAG
>JAOTQH010239263.1:0-12889 GCA_025631255.1 Cornus kousa
AAAAAAAAAAAAAAAAAAAAAAAAAAAAAAACGAACCTGGGAAAAATTACAGAATCGGAACCGGGTCGGATCTGGGTAACTGGGTCGGATCAAAACCAGGTCACTGCTATCCTGGTTTTAGTAAACCAGGATTGGAATAGTATAGCCGCGTAACCAAACAAGGCTTTTCTTCTTCATAACCCCACCAACAGACTCTGGCAAGCACCCAGCGGCGACACCACACCGAATCAGAACCTCCGCAACTTCCGACCAAGAAAAAGGACAAATCGATGAAGCTTCACCTTTGCAAACGACGACGGTGGATGTCGGCGAGCTTGCTGATGATCAACGCAGCAACAACACAAGCGGCCAACGGGCTTCAGATCTGACGGTGACGAAGGAGGCTATAGATCTGACGACGATGACTACGGGCTTCAGATTTGACGGCGACGAAGGACGATGACGACTATGAGTGATGTTCTCAACCTACCGGCAACACGAACTTCGGGCAAAGACACAATGACATCCTTACGATTACAATCGTGAGTCCAATCTCATACAAGGGCAACACACTTGTCGTTTCCCACACCCATGAATCTATAATGCTCTGATACCATGTTCAGATTCATGAGAGAGAGAAAGAGATGTATATTCTGCCTATATTGCTTTAGCCCTCTAAATGAGGCTTATATACAGAACAAGCCTAACTACTATGAGTAATTACACAATGACCCAACATTATAGAGGATATACATTCTAACAATAATTAACAAACAAATATGTGATTTTATGTGTAAACATTACCTCCACCACCACCACACCAATATTATTGCTATTTGTCGGGCACAACGGAAGTGAAATTCAATTTAAAAAGAGAGAGAAGCAATTCCAAACCACAACACGAGATTTACATGGTTCACCCAAACTCAAGGATACATCCATGGATGAGGAGATTCCACTATAATCATGTAGAGATGTTACAACACGTACACTCTCTCTACCCATTGTACTCACACCCTAGCGAGGTTGTCTTACAGGCTACATATGATGCAATCAAAATTTCAAATTTCTGCAAGTGAAATTTGTGTTTTTCATAAACTTTTCATATTTTGAAAGTTTTTTATTTTGAGTAGTTTTCTGATTTTCATCAGCTTTCCTTTTTGGGTAGTTTTCTGATTTTCAACGGCTTCCCTATAATTATTTTTTTTATATTTGGTAGTTAGCTAATATAAGGCTAGGATTGGAGAGGAAGACTCTATATAAAGCCTTGTAATTGCTAGGGTTTACGGTTTAGTTGAAAAACAATGCTACTGAACACAATGGCAGCCCAAACAAGTCACAAATAGCACCGAGAAACCCTAGCAACATTTCTTATGCTAAGGGAATACCCCAAAATAGAGGTCCGAATCTAGGAAGAGAAATTAGGCTTTGATATCACGTTGTAAGTAATGAAATAGAAGTGAAGAAAGAAAGCCAACAAAGCGATCACACACAAACACAAGATACACATGGTTCACCTAAACTCATGGCTACGTCCATATGGATGAGAAGAGATTTCACTCTGATTCGTAGAGATATTACAACAATAGAGTACCAACACTATGTAGATGTCTTTTTACCATGTACCAGTGTCATTGGTGCTTTTTCTACTCTACCAACCTATAAATTACCTCTACCCATCAACTCCCTCGTGAGATTATATCTCTCTCAATCTAAAAGCTTAAGCTGTTAGGGAGGGTGTAACTTAAATATATAAATCCTTCCTTCAACACGCCCCCTAATGTGTGGCCTTCTTTTCAATTTTTTAAATTAGGGTGACGGTGAGGTTTGAACTTGAGACCTTTGGCTCTGATACCATGTTTCTGATAAGAACTAACATAATAATAAACTTCCATTTTTGTTTCAAAACGAAGGCTAAAAAGGTTTAATTAAGATTTTTACAAAATTAGAAAAATATAGTTATAATCATTTCCATACTCACTATACTTGAGGACACTAAATAAGTCTTTTGAAAAAAATTGGGTGGGGGGAGAATTGCCCCCCCTCTCCCTCCACCCTTGTGTGTACTACAACCTTTAAACTTGAGTTACTTAATATGCTTTAGAGATTCGACCATCATGATATCTATAAGAGTAGTAAAAGAAATCCATCTTTCATCAACTTTACTAAAGATTGCTAGATTAAAAAAACAAAAGATAATGATAATAAAAAAAAGACTTACTTTATCATCAGGAACAACTGCATATCTCTCAGATGGTGATAGCCAATTTTTTCCTACTAAGAAAATACAACGAAAAATAAATATTACCAACAAGGTCTAAAATATTGTGATAAACACTTTTACATTAGTAATAAACAAATGAACGTGATCCTAGACGAGCTCAGACCCAAAAGTTTTTCATTTAGGGGGCCAACTTAGTAGGGTGAAAATATATATATATATATTTTAAATTATAACCTATAATGTCATCCCTTACAAGTTAAAATAAAATTCTTAGAAAGTGAAACTATAAAGGGTATTTACAAATAAAACTGTTTCATAACCCACTAGGTTGATAAAATGAGAATATTGGGAACATGGGTTTTATTTTGAAAATTTGGCCTTTCCTTCAAAATGTGGACCTCCAAAAATAAGAACTAATAAGCAAATAGAGAGAGATTGACACTATACAACACCTGATGATGGATCAACTTCCGAGGACTCTATCTGCTGTCCACTACATCCATCCATGCTCAAAGGCTCTATAATCTGTGGAATATTTCTTCAAATCCCAAAACAGCTGTCATCAGTAATGACTTTTAATGAAAATAAATAAATTATAATTGAGCACCTTCAGTTCAGACACACAACAACAACAAAGGGACAAAAAGAGAGAGAGATTGAGAGAAGAAAACCAGAGCTGGAAGAGAAAACTCATGTTTCCAGAAACAGGGAAATTAAAATATTTCTCTCCAAGCAATAATTTCTTAAAATGGTTCAGAACCTAAATGTTCATGGGAGGAATTGGTACGTACAAAATAACTAGAACAACTAGCCCACAACAAATAGTCAAGGTCAGAATTATTATGACACTCAATGGGTTGGTTTGGTACCGTGTGATGAATATGAAACCAATTTTATTTGTGCTTGTCACTAGGTCTAACTAAAAATAAAAATGATATGATGTGTACTTGTCAATTTGTTATTATTTTTTAATTATTTTGGCAAAGACAAAGCAAAATAAAATGGAATATAACCTAGTATTTAAGTTTGGGAATTCTTAAACGACCCCGTTGGTGGTTTTGGCTTAGAGAATCCAGAAGTTCAGCACAAATTAAACCATAACTAATGGGTTCAAATCAGGTCAGAGGAGTCGTCTTTTAATAAAAATTCATATGCTAATTCAACTGAATACAATCAAGTTCCCAACCAGTTAAATATTTCTCCAAGTGATAATTTCTTAAGATGGTCCAGAACCTAAACATTCATGGGAGGAATTGGTACATACAAAGTAACTAGCAAAAGCAGCGCACAATAAATAGTCAATATCATGGAATGACGTTATTAGAAACGATGTTAAAAAAATTAAATATTAGGAATATTGAGATAGCTTGTAATAGAAAAGAATGAAAAAAGAAACTTCATTGTTAGGTCCTATTGAAGATTTAATGGAGGAATCAGTGGAGGAAAATCTTTCTGTAATTGATATTGTTTCCTATTATTGCAGATTTGGTGTTACTAAAGCAATCAATGTTTTAATTCTTTCCATTCTTATAATTTCTTCTCCAATATATATATAAAGGAGCCTCCACCATTGTATTGTGCATGTGTTGAGAGAGTATTATAAAAGTGATATAGCTCTTTGGGTTCTTTGTGCTGTGGATGTAGGCCCTAGTGGCTAAACCACGTAATATCTTTGTGTTTTGTTGCTTTATTTATTTCTTTGCTTCTGTTTTATGCTTTACAACAGGTCAATAGGACTAGGTTGACAAATTTTGTAGAACAAAACATGTTCAATGTAATTTTAGGTAGATAAGTTTGTCTTAATAGTGAGTTAAGTGAGAATTACCACCAGGATGAAGATCGAGCTTCTACAAAAGTTTAAACATCAATTTCATCAACGGAGGGTATAAAGGTAAATTCATACTATGATGCACTATCACCATATTAAGCTCATGCATGCATAATATTCACTTCCAAATTTCAAAGTTTTTCAAAACTTATTTACAATACAAACCAGGATTTTCAAACATGCATGGATTTTTTAAAGTTCAAATTATTTTCTGCTTTGGATCAGTAAAGGAGCTTGTTCATCGAGTCTTATTGAGACCCATTGAGCTATATTGAGGCAAAGATTGAAGCTTACTGGAGTAGTGTCGATCTATTGTTTATACACTGTTGATCAATCGAGGATTACTGTCCAATCTATCAAAGTACCCTAAAGTGTAGCCGATCAATTGAGGGAATGGAGATTGAACGAGGGAATTTGAAATACAATTTCTGTTTGGAATTAACTACATGTGTTTTGAGCTGAACCAACTACTTTTCTAGGTTGTCTATAAATACTTATGATCTCTGAAACCTTAGATAGGTTTTGATAGTGCTTCTATTTGTTCATTCATTTTTTTTCAAAAGCTCACATACTTTGCTGGTTCTTATTTACAAGAACAAAACTTCATATTCTTCATATAATACATATATTGGAGTTTTCTCTTGTTGGAGAAAATATTGCTATCTTTTTGTTTTCAACATTCACCATATATTCTTTCTTCTTCTTCTGCTTCTTTCTTTTTCTTTTTCTTTTTTTCTTTTTTTTTTTTTCCCTTAATTGGTACTTGTTGAAATATCTTTATTATTATTATTTCTATTTTTATTAGCTGTTTTTAGCCTTTTATTAGGTGTACTAAGTAAGATCTCTATATCATGGGATCACATAAATAAGATTCCCGTAATTATGGGATCACGTAGATAAGATCCCTATAATCATGGGTTCACGTAGATTTTGGCAGACTACCTATTTTTCTTTGATTTGGTTTCCTTTCTTTGTACCCTATTTATTGAAGATTAAATGTAAAGTTAGAAACATGAAGAACAAGGATGAAAAAATAATAATAGGGTATAGATAAACATCTCCTTTACTATGAATAACGGTGGTTTAGCCATCAGCTAGACTAATAACCTGATTAATAGGGTCATGGGAGTAGAAAATAATGACAACTCACTAGCCATGTGATCATTGGCTCCGGAATCCAGAACCCAAGTAGGTTTTCCCGCTTTAGCATGAAAAGCAGAAGGGGTACCTGTAGCATGGGAGTAAAAGAGCCAACCCTGGTAGATAAAGCTTCGAATTGCTCCTGAAGCTGACCAATCTGGGATTGCAACTAATTGAAGTCCTAAAAAGATGGTCTGGAAGGAGTTAAAGCAGAAGGGATAACAATCAGTGGAGTAGTATACCCACCTATTGTATCAGCTACTGTGATAGTGCGGCCACGACCACAAAGACGATTGCGAAAAAATTTCTGCTTTAGCTCGGGAGGAAGCTTAAAGCAGCGATCCTATAAATGACCAGTGGCTCCACAATATTGACAAATAACCTTTCCCCCCTGAAAGTCTAGAATTAGTAACAAGAGCCATCTGATTAACTAAAGTCTCTAGTAAAGCTACTAGCTGAGAGATCTAACGTCTATGCTCCTAATTGTCAACAGTAGCGAAAGCAACATATAAATCAGGTATAGGAGAGGTGTTTATGATCTGAGTTCTAAGAGCATCATACTCAGATCGTAAACCCATCAAAAACTGGTAGGTATGCAAGCGGTCCAATCTCTTGATCAAAAGAGTTGCAGCTTCTTCAGAGAAATCGGAAAGAGGTTAATATTGTGCTAATTCTTCCCACATAAACTAGAGGTACCCAAAATACTCTGATACTGATAGCTTAAGTGTCTCCTGAGATGCATGAGCAATCTTCTGATAAAGTTCAAAGATATGAGCATCATTGCGGGAGTGGGCATACATCTTGTTAAGGGATTGCCACAGATGAAAAACGTAAAACATGAACATATTATAGATACGCTCTATGAAGCACTGACACGGGTACGATATGACACGGACACTCTGATACGGCAAACTTCAAAAAATAAGACACGGACACGGCAAGGATACGGCAATATAATAATATAAATTTTTATTATATATAAAATTTTAATTTCTCTTAATTTTTTATTTAACATTAATAGACATAACCCATTTAAATTAAGTCCAATCCAAATTTTATTAAAATTCAAATAATAAATATGAAGTATATCTTTGTATCCAATACTAGAATTTTTATCAATACTAGAATAGTTTTAACTTTGTAACCAAACACATTGAAAAATAGATAAGATTACAATCTTATCTCCTCGGTCTTTTAACGTTTGACTGATTATCTTCTCTCTCCTCTAGCCAGAGGCAATCTTCTCAATCTCTTAACTTTCTATCTCCCTTGTCTTTCATTTACGAATCTATTTTAGAATATATGAATGAATATACAAACAAATGTTCACTCAAACAATTAAAAGAGACTTTTTCTTTCATTCTGTTTTTGATCGATTGATCCACACCAACCAGACCATGATCATCAGGTTCTTCATCACCTCTTTGTTGTTTTCCCTCTCTCTTCTAGTTTCTCTCTCGTCCCCTACATCTCTAGATCTAGAGCTGCGTTTGATTTGTTGCCTTCAATCAGTCCACACAAACACACACACAAATATCTTCACCCTCTCTTTCTTTCAAACAAGAATCTGAACTGCGGTGTCCTCCAGTGTCCCGGCGTGTCTTGGCCGTATCTTCTGGTAAGTCCAACTTGAAAAAATGAATAAAAAAATAGGACAACGGTGAAAGAGTGTTAGACACGTGTCCCTGAGACATGCGTGAAGTCTGACACTGGTACGGCACCCCTACGACACGTCCGTGCTTCATAGGATACGCTCCTCCATTGAGTTGAAGATCCAACCCAGAATGGTGCATTTATCCACGTCCTATGCAATATATTTAGTATATCCGTCTTTTCCGGTTCCTTGACGAGACCCAAAAGCCAACCAGTTTTCCCTTTCCCTCCAATATAGAGTTAAAGAGAACGGGACCAAGATACGAAGTTGCGCTCATTTAAGAGCACACTAGTAACCCGTTGCGCCGATGTCTACTATACCAAAGATAAAGTGTCCTTTTTGCTACTAGAATCACTCATAGTACCAAAATAAAGCTGGTCCACATGTCAAAGAGGGAGGAAAGAGAAAAACAAGGCTGGAAATACGTGGTTTGCCACAAGGGCCAACGTCCACGGCAAAAAGAGACCAAAGGGCTACATCACTTTTATAATGCTCTCTTAACTCATACACAATACAATAGTGGAGGCTCCTTTATATGAGAGAATAAATGATGAGAATGGAAAGAGATACAAAATAGGAAACAAAGAGGATTTTCTCCACTGATTCATCTAGTAACAGTAAATCTTCAATAATAGGAAACAACATAAATTACCAGAAGATTTTCCTCCACTGATTCCTCCATCAAATCTTCAATACTCCCCCTCAAGTTGGACTATGAATTGTTGTCAGGGGCTTATTTGTTATTACTTATATAATGTTGCGGCTTATGTGTAATTTCTGAAACTTGTTATTCTAAATAGAATGTGGTGGAAGGTTAAAAGTATTCTTTCATTCTTTCTCTCTTTCCCCATCTCTCTCTCTTTCTCTCATCTACTTTTACTCTTTTTCTTCTTCTTTTTCACTTATTCTTGATTTGATTATATCTTAAAGTCAACATGGTATCAGAGCATTGGTTTGTAAAGCTCTAGGTGTGTAGTTGAAACCCTAGGGCAAGTTGTGTAAATCCTAGTTGGTGTGAAGGGTTTTTGAAGAGATTCCAAGATGGGATTTGTTTGCAAGGCAGTCTCGATTGGTGTTTTTTTTTCTTTTGTCTTCGTGGGATTCTAAAACAACGGCTTTTTCTTTGTCATTCGCGATTTTGGTATGGTCTACTTTGCTGCTTTCTAGATTTTGTGTGGTCGCATATTTATGCATATTAGAAGACGGTAATCTTTTTAATTGAAGTTTGTGTGTTAGAAAGGTGGTTCCCGGCATATTTTGTTACTACTTTTGTTTATAAGGATTGTATACCCAAAAACTGTTTGATAAAATGTCTGGCTCAGAGAAGACATCAAAAAAGCTGGGTCTTGTCCTAGTCTGACAGGTAGTAGTGATCACCATCCAGGCTTTTGTATTATAACTGTTAGGCTAGATGAGACGAACTATATGGAGTGGACTCAATTTGCTCGTATGCATATCACTGGTCGTAGGATGATCGACCATATCAAAGGGACTATCATGTATATGAACAAAGATTTTTGAGATTGTTTATAATGATCAAAGCTTGATTTGAACTCAGAAATACAACCAGAGTGAACACAAGAGTAGTAAATGAAATGGAGGCCTGTTGATGTGATTTTATTGGTGTAGAAGCTGGTTTGGAGGTTTGAATTTGGTATGAGCAAGCTGTGGTGCTACGACAAGGTTAAGACAAGCGTAACTTACTATTTTACATCTGCAGAAAGCATGTTTGTTACCATCTTACAGCTGAATTTGATTTTGATGTCTCAGATATGTGTTTTAGCCTATTTTACTGGTTTAGCTTGTTGATGTGAACTTATTATCACTATATCTTGCTATAAGTTGCATTATTATCATCTGAGCAAGATTTCATAGTTGAATCAAGGCTGGTTAAGGTTTGCACAGAATTAAGGTCAACACAAAATTTGATCTTGTGAAACCCTAGTTTTTGAAGGTTCTGCAAAATTGAGCCTATATCATTGTTGTGATTGTTTATACATGCTATACTCATCATGATTATCATCTGAGCATGTTTGTATTGGAGATATAAAATTTTGGAATTCATCTCTGAGTTTGAAGGTTCATGAAATTCCATATTCACCCTTCAAACCCTAGCTGTTGTAGAATAAGAACAGTTGTTGTGGTTGATACTTTGAGCTTGTTTATCACTCCTACCTTGTGTAATAGCTTGATTATTGTTGCAATACATTTGTTTATATGTATTTAGTGAGTTGTGAGAGCTTGCAGGGTCCAAGCAGGGTTGCTTAGGACATGAAGAGTGCAGAGTACACTTAGTGGTGCTAGTGTGTGTGTAGAGGTTGTGAAAGTTAGTGTTTCATCTTGTACACGGGTGTGTGCAGAGTGTGTTACTACTTGCATACAACTACTGGAGACTTTATTGGCTGAGGCCAAGAACCAAGGTTTTTCCCTATTGAGAGGGTTTTCCTTGTAAATGTACTGAGTACTTAAACGTGTGTGAAAGCTTGTTGAATATGTTATCATCTTCATCACATTGTATTGATCAAACAAAGAATAAAAGTTTATACAAAAACCAATTAACCCCCCTCTTGGTTCATTAGTTATCATAAAACTATTAGTATGTCACTATTTGAGGCTTTGTATTATAGACCGTGTAGATCTCCTATTTGTTAGCTAGAGGTTTGTTAGAGCAGATTTTTGGTTCCTGAATTTATTATGGATACCTCTAAGAAGATTGTTCGTATTCGAGATCTCATGCGCACTGCTCAGTGTAGGCAGAAGAGTTATGCTGATCGTCAGACTCGTGCATTAGAGTTTTAGGTTGGGGAGCAAGTGTTACTTAAAGTGTCTCCCATGAAGGGAGTAATGCACTTTGAGAAGAAAAGGAAGTTGTCACTACATTTTGTAAGTCCTTTTATGATTAGGAATCATGTTCGGACTGTAGCCTATAGGTTGGCGCTTCCGGACCATTTACACCGTTTCCATAATGTCTTCCATATATCCATGTTATGGAAATTTCTGCGAGATGAGGATCGTTATCAGCATATAGAAGTTGGTGAGATAGAATTGTAGCCCGATGCAACATATGTAGAGCCGACTTGTCGTATTCTTGATAGTAGGAATCAGTTGCTTCACACAAACATTATTCCTCTTGTGCAGGTTCAGTGGAGCCGTCATAATGAGGCTGAGTCTACTTAGGAATTGGAAGATAAAATCCGTTCAAGGTTCTCAGAGTTATTTAAATAAGGTATATGGTGAATTTTGATGATAGAATTCCTTTGTTAGAGGGGGAGAGAATGTAATACCTTTATATTTTAAGGATCTTATTTTAATTAAATAATACCCCTATATTTTGGGGAATTTATTTTAATTAAATTAATTGTCTTATTTGATTATTTTGTTATTTTGTTTATTTGAATTGTTTAATTATTTATTTAATTTTTAAATTGAATTATTTAATTATTTATGAGTAAATTGTTTAATTGTTAATTTGTTTGTCTAATTAGTTTGTTTAATTAATTGATTAGGTGCAATAATTTATTATTTATTTAAATTATTAGTTGTTAAGTTTATCTTATTTGTTTATTATTTAGAAGAAATGGATTGGGTTATTAGTACTTGGGCCAAAAGTTGGTCTTGAATTGTCAAGGAGAAGGCCTAGATGGCTAATTAAGTTTAAAGGCCCATAGGTATGTGATGTGTATATATATATATATATATATATCTTGATTTATTTGGGTGTTTTTTATATTATATGAATATTTTAAATTATATTATTATTATATAAATTTTATTTTGTAGTCATACTTGTTATTGGATTAGGTTTAGTTATTTGGGTTGAGTATTTTATATATACATATATATAGTTATAGAAGAGAGGGTTTTACGTGAGTTGCAAAAGAGAGGGAGAGAGAGATGTGCAGAGAGAGAAGGAGGCTGTGTGGGTAGCAACTGGACCGAAAATAGTAGACAATGGCAACCGAAGGCAACCGGTGTTGGAGAAGAAGACCGGAGATGTCGTAGTTTGATTTTCAATTTGAAAATCCTAAAGAATGTTATTTTCTACTCTTTTCTTTAGCACCTATAAACTTTACTTGTGAAGTATATGAGTTATGCGAGTCAATTGGAACTTAGATACATGATTTAAGACCCTGAAATGATGAATTACAAGTCAGGAAATTTGTTGTCGCGAACCAGTGCTTGAGCACTATGATTTACGCTGAGCTCAAGCACTAGAAGGTTGTGCTCGAGCCCTGTGACTAGAATTGTGTTAAAAACTTCACCGAATGATTCCTAAACTAACTTGTGAGGTCTCGAACATGTCCCCAAGCTTTGGGAACAATGCCATGAGCTTGAAATACATTAAATTGTATTATATTATTCGAGATTAGATGGAAAAGATTTGAACCTACTAATAAGTTATAAATTAATCTTTTATGATATTTAAATTGTGTAATTAAATGCAAAAACCTGATTTATAATTATAATCATATATGATGGTGTACTTATGATCTACAAATATAATCTATGACTATATTTATATGATTTATCATTGTTAGATATGGTTAAGCTAAGAATTAATATATGTATGTGATGGAATTTTTTTTATGCTAATAAGCTTAATTCTACGTGATATGTTGCCATTATTAGATATGACTATGATAGATTTAATCTGTATATGTGATGGAATGTGTGGGTTGGCTAATAAGATAAGTCTCACATAGACTGTGCCATTGTTAGATATGGCTTTGATGATTTGATGAGTGGGTGGGTTGGCTAATAAGTCTGGTCACACTATATTGTGCCATTGTTAGATATTATTTTGTGGATGATATTATATTATATATGTGTGGCCTGATACGAGTTTGTAGTCTCGGGATCAATGGTTATGACTAAGATGTATATTGTCGGAGACGAGTAGCTTGTATAGGTGATTGGTGGGCCCTGGTAGTATAGGGGACTCTTGACCACTTTGTGTGCTAGTTTTTAGGTGATACCCTCTATCAGGTTGAGGCTACCCTATACCTAGTGGAAAGTTTGTTAGTGTGTATATATATGTATGACTATGTAGCTATTGCATGGGTTTTAGCTAGAGGTGGATTATTTATCGATTCTCTAATTAAGTCATACTAGAAAGGATTTGCTTGTGGGATTGACCCACCATTGTTATATTTTTTAGGTCCACGTCAGTCCAGACTTAGAGGTTGTTATGTTGATCAAAGACAGTTCATCATCATTCTTTTGTTTGTTATGATGTAAGACATTATTTTTCATTATTGTTATTCAAACTTAGAGATTCATTTATTTATTTTCAGATTATGGGATTATTAAGGGATCCTTAATTTATGGATTCCCGAGTTATATTTTGGAGGTTTAGGTTATTCATATAGGATTATTTTTTTTTATGGGATTTATTATAGTGGATTTTATTAGAGGATTTATTAATACAGGAGATTTGTAATTATTATTAGTTTTCCTCTTAGTGTTTATTTATTTAATCTTATTTATCATTTGTATTCCGTGTTTGTTTATTATTAATTGTTTGATATCCCCCGATTTTTGGGCGAGGATCTGATCAACCTGCACATGGAAATTAAGGGGTATCACAACACCCCTTGCCATTTTTCTTGCCGGTGTAGGAGCTACCGGGGGCCGATGGAAGGGAACGTAACTGGCGGTGGAGGAAATGAAGGCTAGGGCAAGTTAATTGGCATAATTTAGGGGGAAAATGTTGTGGTGTGGTGGTTGTGGTGGTGTTGGATTTATGATTGAGATGAGTAAGGAAAGGCAAGTGGGTTGAGAGGAGAGAAGAGAATTCTGGTATGATGATAAATTAAGAAATGCTACACATGAGGTTATTCAGATTTTCTATGATCACAGAATCTATGGAGGGGATGATCAAGTCAAGTGGAAGACTATTTTCAGCTTCAAGGCAGCATGGAAGGTGTGTAGAAGTTCTAATACTGAGGTTAATTGCTCTGGACTATGCTGGAGTGGAGGCAAACCTAGGTGGTCTACTCATTTGATTCTGGTATTGCAGAATGCTATACCTCAGCATTCTTTTCTACAATCGAGAGGTCTTTCC
>JAOTQH010239274.1:0-12889 GCA_025631255.1 Cornus kousa
GGTTTGGACAGAATGGCACATACTAGATAGTTTGTAAGAACCACGATGCAATGGGACTTGAAGTAGTGCTTTAGCTTTCTCTTGGCATATATCAAGGCTAGTATTATCTTTTTTGCTTTGTTGTATTATGTTTCAGTGTTTATCATTGTCTTACTTGTATAGAAAACTAGGTACTGCTTTCCTTCTTCCTCCCGAATCAATATCGCACTTGTAGCTATATTTGAGATCGCCAGGTACATGGTGACAACTTCATTAGGTTTTGGCATAGATAAAATAAGGGGGCTAGACATATAAATCTTTAGCTTTATGAGAGCCTCTTGCTGTTGTGGCCCCCCAAATGTTCTTATCTTTTGCACGTATAGTATCAAAGAATGGTTTATACTTGTCTGACTGCTAGGATATATGAATCGGTTGAGCATTGTTATTCTACCTATTAAGACCTGTACATCTCTGTGGGTCTTCAGTTCTTGATTTTGTACCAGGGCTTGGGCTTGAGCTGGACTTGCTTCGATTCCCCTTTTGTTAACGATATGATCGAGAACCTGGTCTGATGATACCACGAAGGAGCATTTAAAGGGGTTCAGCCTTATTTTGTACCTTCTTAAAATATTAAACACCTCCTGAAGATGTTCGAAATGATCTTACTTCTTTTTACTTCTGACCACCATGTCTTCGATGTACACCTCTATCATTTTTCCCAACATTTCATCAAAGATTTTATTGACTAAGCACTGGTAAGTGGCTTTGGTGTTCTTAAGTTCAAAGGGCATAACTTTATAGCAAAAAGTTCTTTTCTCTGTAATGAAGGATGTTTCTATTCATCCTCTGAATTTATTGGGATCTGATTATATCCGGAGTATGCATCAAAGAATGTAAGTCGCTCATAACCAGTAGTAGCATATATTATTTGATATATCTATGGTAGTGGAAAACTATCCTAAGGGTAAGCTTTATTGAGGTTGGTGAAGTCTATACATACCCTCCACTTTCTATTCTTCTTCTGTACCACCACTACATTTGAAAGCCAATGAGGGTATTAAACCTCTCTGATGAAGCCTGCTTGAAGTAACTTATCCACCTCTTCGGCAATTATTCAGTTCCTTTCAAGGGGCGAATCTCTAATGTTTATATTTGACTGGTTTGAATGAAGGATCGACTCCGAGGCTGTAGCATGAGATCGATGGATTGACCCCTGACATGTCTGAGTGGCCCCAAGTGAATACATCTATGTTCTTCTGAACGATGCTGATCAATATTTCATTTTCCTTGGGCTGAGAGTGAAGATCATATATAAGTAATTTTTTGTGTACCACCCAGAACGACTTCGATGGCTTCAAGTCATTCTTCAATGGACTTTCATGCCTCTGCCTCTGCTAACAAGCATCTAGGCAGATGGTTCTGTAATTGTTATTTAGCAGTGTCCACGTTTAACTCGTATAGTTTGTTACCCTTCTGTGTTTCCATCATTGTTACCATGTAGTACTCCTTAGCCGCGACTTGATCTCCCCAAATGTTGATGACTTCTTTACCTTCTGGAGATAAGCATCGCATTACCTGATGCAGAGTAGGTGGAATCCATTCATTCGGTGAATCCATCCTCCTTCCATAATCAGGTTATAAGAGGGATGAATTTTCGTTAGGACGAAGTTTTCCTTTAGTGTTCTTTTTATAGCAGTGACTGGCATATCTATTACCCCAATAGGATCCACTTTTGTTCCATCAAACCCTAGGATCGCGCTGGACATAGTCCTGATGAATGATGGTAGGATCTCCATTAATTCAAAAGCTATTTTTGCTATGTTGTTGGCGCTGCTACCAGGGTCTACCTGAACCCTTTTGATAAGGCAATTCACCACTAGGAGGTTAATGACAAGTGGATCTTATTGGGGGAGTTGCACCCTGGCCAAATCTTTTTCTCCGAACCTGATCTTGATACTGCCCGAGGAGATGGAGTTAACTGAGGATAATTTCTTCAATTTGTTACTACTCTAAGTCTGAAGCGGTAAACTTCTTCTGATTATTGATCTTCTTTGAACTATCCATATATAATGTGGATGACTTTCACTTGATTGCCTTCGGTCCTTCTAGGATTGACCTCCTTTGGCCTTGGTTGTTCCTTCAGACCAATGTAATATGCCAGGTCTCCTTTGGCTATTATGGATTCCACCTGTCTTCGGAGAGTCCTGCAATCGTTAGTAATATGTCCATAGTCTTTATGATAGGCACAATGTTTACTTTTAGCCTTCTGCTCTAGAGGTTGCCGGATTGGTTAGGGGGCCGCGAACCTTGTCTTATTCTTCTGGAATAATCAAGCCAAAGTTGTTCAGAGTGGTTTTTTCCTTTCATTAACTCTTTATTTCTCCTCTGGTGGTTGGACTACTGGTGTTGAGTATTGTTGACCCCTCTGGTTCTTGGCTATGTTCTTTCTGAGTCAAACGTAAGTCTGTGCCCTAGCATTAAGAATTTACATGTCCTCAGGAGAGTATTTGACTAAAGAAGTATGAAACTTAGATACTTAAACCATGACAATCTTAAATGCTTTCACAGCTGTTGTAGGATGATAGTCCAGGATTTCAAAAACCTCTATGCTATACCTAGATAGGAAATCCTGAAGAGGTTCTCCTCTCTTCTGCCTAATAATAAAGAGACTAGCAATAGTCTTCTTCTGCTTCTTATTGCCGCAATATTGTGCTAAGAACATAGTGCATAAAGTTTCATGATTTGGGATTAACCTATGAGGCCTGTTTTTGAACCACTCTAAAGCTGCTCCTATCAGATTAGTTGGGGACACCTTGCATATGAATGGATCATTATGATTATCCATGGCTATCTTTTGGGAGTAATGATTGAAATGCTGGGAAGGATCTCCCGTGCCATTGAACTGTGTGAAAACGGGTATAGTAAACTTCTTCGGTCTTTCAACATGGTTTATCTCGTCGGTGAATGGAGTCTTCATCAAAGAATCCTTGTGTTCTTTGGCCATCTCTGCTGGCGTTTGGATCCTTAGAAGCCTTCTTTCATCGAAAGCTTCTAGGGCTCCATTCAACAACACTGTAAGCTTCGGGGTAGATTCGACCTATTCATCTTGCGTATGCTAATGGGGATGACTCTCTGAAGCTCATGCTTCATTCCTCATCCTCTGCCTTTGTCCACTATCGTTGGCTTGGGCTTTGGTTTCTGGCGGCACTGTGAGGTTGAGAGGGGCTCCTTTGACTTCGGCCTCTGGAGGTGCAACATGGTTGAGAGGGACTCCCTGGGCCTTATTAAGCAGGGTGGCGTTGACTGGCGGTGGTTGGGTGGCGATCTACTCCATGGCTATCTGGAGAATATTGTTTCAATGTTGTAGTAACATGATCTGAGCCATGCTTGCTTCATTCACCTATCTGAGCATCTCAAACTGCTGTAGGAACTCATCCCGCATCTTCTGCATCAATTCCATCTATTGATTGCCTGCTTCACCTTCAGTTGACATTCTGGAATGTAATCACATAAAATAATTAACTAATCAATCGTGGTGGTATATTTCTATACATTTCCCATAGACGGTGCCAAAGTGTATGAGCAGAAATTCATTAATTATAATAAATTGAAGAATAAAAACAACACACTCAAAATAATAAAAGCAATGCGGAATAGATGCTTAGAGAAATTTTTGATATCTTTCATTGTAGGCTTATGCTTCTATTTATACAAGAGTAGATGACAAAATTATGGTAAGACTCGCCTAGCTTGCCTTATATATTTTGTTCCATATAAAGATCTCTTTCTATTCTGAGTTCTTTCCTTATACAAAATCTTCCATGTGAGGCTTTTCTTCTATACAGAGTTATTTTCTTATTCAAATTCTTCCATGTGAGGCTTTTTTCCTATACATAATTCTTCCCTTATACAAATTGATCCGATCTTTAGTTGGACAATGTCTATCCGAGTACTACCTTTAACTGAGAATAAATTAAGCTTTTCCTATAACGGGCTGACAATGTCTTCTCTGGGCTGGATCGAACTGGGCTCTGAAAGTCATACGGCCTAAGAATAGAGGAGTTATAATTCATGGATGATGTGGAAGGTTCTTATTGGTAAGGAGATTTTTCACTCCATAGTTTGCCCCCAATTCCCTCCTAATTCGAGCAACAGTCCCTAATTAGAAGAGAATTGAATTTGCACAGTTGCTAAAAGAGTAAGAGGTGATTTTGGAAGTGGCTATTGACATTTTGACCAAAAAACTTCTTCAAAGTTCGCTTCTGCCTTCATTGTGTTCGCAGCTTCGTTATACTATCAGGTTAGTTTATATCTCTCTTGTTGACTCCATATCATAAACAATTCACCCTCTCACAATCATATAGAAATTATGGATTCTAAAACTACTCCTCAGCATCCCCTGTTCTTCTTAGAGTTCCTACTCCAAAGGTTTCTAACCCTCTTGAGGTTCCGAATAATTCTGCCGTGAGAGGAGATGATTCTTCACCTCAAGCGGAGGAATCCACTTCTGGATCTAAGATATCTTTACCAAAGAAGCATGGGAAATGATTTTGTCAGTCCGTCACCTCAACTTCACCATTGATTCCGTAATGGAGGAATTCGAGATCCCTGAGGAGGTAGAGATAGTTGAATACCCAACCAACGTTGATTTTTGTTCCGATAAGGCGGTGGGTGAGAATGAACTGCTCTTATCTGTTGGGCATTTTAATCCCCTTCATTTTTCCCTTCATCCCTTCTGTCATTTGGTTTTCAATAAGTTAAGGATTTCCCCTCTCAAGTAAATCCTAATTTCTTAGAATAATGTCTACTCTTCTTGTCTGTCGAAGGTTAGAAGGAATTGATCTGAACCTAGCTGATTTATTGTTCAGTTACACTATTTTTAAGCACCAAACTGAACTTGGCTGCTATTACTTCACTTCATCTCTTCAACAAAGGATATGCACGGATCTTCCTACTTCTGAAAAGGGATGGAAAGAGAGCATAATTATTGTTAGGGGAAATTAGTATGTGCCCCAATCAAAGAAACTTCATATTCCTCGGATATTTGGGATCTTAGGTATAAAGGGTCTTTCTTCCTTTCATCCGGAATGCTCTGGTTGCTTTCCATGTTAGATTTTACTTTTTCGTCATATTTATGAATTTCTTAGTGTTTTTTTGGTTTCATTTCCATCTTTGGTGGGTAAAAAAAGGCTTGCTTTTCTCGAGAAACAAGTTTGGAATAACCCTCCTTTTACAGAGGATCTCCTTTCTTCATCCAACCTCCAGGAGTTTGCATCTAGTGCTTCAGCGGCTGACCTCATGGACTTTTTGCTTTCTTCATTTGATGTCTTTCCTTTAACAGATGATGAAAAGAAGAGGGCCGAAGCTTTCCAGTGAAAAGCTATAGAAGATACTCCTCTGTTGGTCATCCATTCTACTGAGCAAAAGAAGGAGACTGAAGATGCCCCTTTGAAGAAAAAGGCTAAAAAGAATCCTCTTCTTACTACCAGAGGTAAAGGCATTGATCTTGGCAAGAACAAAGGGAAGAAAAATGAAGAAGCTGGGCCTGAAGAAGAAGTTCGGCCTTTTGTCCTAGCAGACAAAGGGGAACTTTGGAAGCCAACTTTTTTAAGGGCTGATAAATCGATTCTTCATTCTACACTGATAAATTGGTTCTTCATTCTGGAGATTCTGTAATCACAGATCCTTTTGCTGCACTGGTAATTCCTCAATGGATGTGGCTTCCCAAAGATGAAAAGCTAATGGGAAATATGGGTTTGGAGCAGCTTCTGCTTTCTGCTCCTGTGCGGGCTATAAAGGTTTTTTCTACTTCTTTATTTCTTCCTTTCCTATTTTTATTTTGTTGTCCTCATACTTTGGTTGTTTTGTAGAGTTTGTATCATACCATAACTTTGTGTGCCACTGTTGAAGCTCACTATTTTTCCATTAAAAAAATGGAAAATGTAAGACCCCGATACAAAAATTAATCTCGTTAGCATAATTTAATTTTAAGTTAATATGATACAGATATAAATATTGTATGGAGTAGTTTATTTTGTGAATTTTATATTTTATGTCAAACTTATTTTTAATACCCAATTGAAAATAGTAATAATATAACTAATGCTAATGGAACAGGTGATATGTTTGTGTTGGTAGAAATATCATAAGAAAATGGGTATGTATACTAAATGTGTGTTTAACTGAAAATAGTGCGTGGTGGAAGTGTTGTGATGGTGAGAAAAATAACCTTAATTTATATTTTTATAATAATATATTTTCAATTAAAGCTTATTATATAAGCTTTGTAGTTTGACCAAATATGTGACGACCCTGGTTTTTAGACCAATGCGTCAGTACTATATATGTAGGAGTAAACTACTGGAACAAGTTTAAAACACATCACACCTACACCTGTATATCTAGATATAATAAGTTCTACAAGCTTCCTTTGGAAGCTGTTAGTAACTAGCACAGATGAGTCACGAAAAAGAAAAAACAAATGGAACATTGAAGTGACACGTGGTGTAAAGAAATTAGTGAAACTTACCTTTGAAACCTTCTAGGTTTACGGATTTTACAAATGATATAATAGTTTATATTTTTTTTAAAAAAGGGAAATTCGTGTAAGAGAAAGAGAAAGAAAAACAGAAAAGGGGGAGAAAAGCAAAAGAAGAGAAGAATTTCGTACAGGTAGAGGGTTTTTTTTTATTATTGGAAATTTTTCTTATTGGAAGTTTTTCAATTAAATTCCTTGAGAATGAAATTATTGAGTTGGTTTGGATAAATTTTATTTATTTTATTGTCTTTCTCTTAATTGAATGATTAATCTCTATAAAGTGAGATAAATCTATATGTAAATTAGGTATATCTTGATACCTTTAATATATAATTAATCATGGTAGGATAGGAGATTGGGGAGTTGGTTATGGAAGTTTTGTTTGAATGAGAAAACAAAAATTTTAGTCTTGTGGCCACTGTACGGAATCCACAAAAAAAATTAATTAAAAGAAAATTCTTGGGCGGAAGTGACTTAAGGGAAAGTGTGGAAAAAAAAAAAAAAAAAAAAAGAAAGAAAATTTAGAAAGAAGGGGATGAAACTGCTATTTGAAATTTTGGTTAAGTGTACTAATTAAAGATACAAAATTTTCTATTAAATGTGTATTGTTTGATATTTCCATGAATAACTTGGTTAAGTGGTTCTACATAAACTTTATCTATTTTTATTTATTTTATTTGATTCAAGTATTCTATTAGATAGGTTTAAATAATTGATAGTGCTGGAATTGTTGAGATAAAATTAATATAACAATTAGAATTAAAATTTTCACTATAATTGTGTATCGAATTGAAAAAGTGATAATTATTATTTATTTTCCTTTAGAAAGGGGTATGGCGTAATTATAATTTTGTTCAGGCAAGGAGAAGGAGCAAACAATTTCGACCATACCAAAGGATAAGTGAATAATTTTGGGAGTAACTAAGGTGAGTGTACTCACTTGAAGTCTATACTTGGATATATTTAATTAAAGTATTGAAGTTGTTTATGTGAATTGAAGATGAGTATATATATAATTTGATTATATTGTGTAAGGTCCATACTCTGGCCTAGAAAGAGAGTACTATATTTTAAATGCCTATAAAGCTGGAAGTTACATGCTATGAAGTTTAATTGAAATTGTCAGATAATATTTGTTTATATTACTCTGATGTAGTAGTGTTGCATTCACTGGGCTTTAAGCTCACTCCTTCTATATCTATATTTCCAGGTACAAGGTTGGGTCGCTACTGCCAGGTCTAGAGTCTTGGGTGTGAATGGGGAAAAGAAAAATGGAACGTTTTCTGAATAAAATGTAAATATTGTAGTAGAATTTAATAGTGTATCTTGTTGTTAACACTTTGGTTTGTCAGAATTTGCATAACAGGTCTATATTTTGTTTTAAATTGTAATCTTTTAGATAGGCACTCTGATATATGATGACGTTATGCATGTATGAAGTTAATGCAAATGGTTAGATACATTCTAGTTGTTCAATTTGTTTAATAGTGTAAATTGGGTTGGGGTGTGTCATATGTATATGTAACCATTACATTTAAATACCTAATTACTCCCACTATTCTCACTAACATGATATTTAGTAGGTATAACTCCCACTAACATAACCATTTAGTCTTAACTCTCATGACTCTTGATTTTACATAACATTTACCATCACACTAACTCTCATATATTAATTCTCATTAAGATAATTTACTAACATTCTAAATGCCCACATACACTATGTAAGACAATTACATAAAATGACTAATTAAATACTAAAACTCTAAAAATCAAATTTATTTTCAACACTCCCTTTTAAACTTGATTTTTGTAACTTGAAAGTAATATTATTGATTTTGGGGGCTTGATCAAAAGTTTATTAGTTGGTATTGAGTTCCACCTCCTTTAACTATAACAATCTTCTTGGCCATTTCCATTGATGTATATGGCTTGTAAAAAATCTTCAAATGCTTATTTGATGTCTTCACATAATCATATATCATCTTCTTTATACAAACGCATCATCTATCTTTTTTCTTCTTGAATTTTTTATGGCTCTTCAACTTCACATATGCTTTTTCTTTAGAGTAAAAAAATAACTCCATATTCACCCAACCTATGTCAATTACAAGATTCTCCAAACTATTTTTTAAAAAATAATTTGAGAATTTCTTATCATCTTGACCTTCAATCTCATACTTCTTTGGAACAACTTTATTCAAGAGAAGTTCATCATTCTCCACAACAAGAACACAATTATCATAATATTTGATTTCATTTTCCAATTGAAATGAATATGAAGAAATCATAATTTTATCAAATAAGTCGAATCTAACTTCTTTAAAGGTGGAATTTGTATTCATACCTGAAGATGTTGATGCACCAACTTTATTAACTTTTTTGCCTCTTCTTTAACACTTTCTTTAATTTCTTTTTTCACTTCATTCTCCTCCACTTTTTCAATCTCTTCTTTAACACCTTTTATTAACTCTTCGTCATTCACCATTTCAAGTTCTTCTTCAACTTTTGAATCTTCAAAATGTTTAACTTCATTTGTGTTGTACACCTCTTTATTCTTCACAAATTTATCCTCTACACTTTCATAATCAGCCTTCGTAAACTCATCATCCTCAAAGCATTGTACGCAATGCTCCATGGGTAGTGATTCACCTCTATGATTGGAAACGATGGTCTTGAGCATCTTCCAAACATAACTTGGAGATTTGGACTCTCCAAAATACTCCCAAATTTCTTTATATATTACTTTTTGCAACACTACCAATAACATGCCACTCTTTGGCTCTTCTCTAATAACATCTCACAAATCACATGCTTTGAGATATGAGGTTATGATGAATCTCACTCTCTTGTAATTAGAGAACATCATATTCCCATTAAGAAAATACATTTTCTCCTCTTTATCATCATCTAAGAGAAACATGTTCTTCTCAAAATGTTGAACCTTCTAGGATCAACTTTGTCAGGCCTTCAGGATCATCTATGCTCTGAACATGAAACTTGGCTCTGATACCACTTTATGGCTTTACTCTGATACCATTTTGTTAGAACTAAGTGGGCTAGACAAACAAATAAAACTCAGTATAATTTGGAAGAGAAATGGAGGAAGAAATATATTATTTCAATTAATCCCAACTTTTTTCTAAAATGACTAGAGTACATGATTATATAGGCCTCACATATGTATGTGTGACCATTATATTTAGATGCCTAATTACACCCACTATTTCCATTAACATGATATTTAGTATGTATGACTCCCACTAATATAACCATTTAGTCTTAATTCTCGTGACTCTTGATTTTACATAACCTTCACCATCACACTAACTCTTATATACTAATTCTCATTAAGATAATTTACTAACATGCTAAATGCCCACTTACACTATATATGACAAATATATAAAATGACTAATTAAATAATAAAATTCTAAAAATCAAATTTATTTTCAACCGTACATTATAGGTCTCTATCATGCCCTTGGCCCAGAGTCAAATAATGCAGGGATCATAGTTTTAGGTGGTGGTCACAAGTCACAACTAGTAAACAGATAGAAGTGTTCTAGTGAAAAGTGTTACACATTTTCATTTAGGTATAGGCCACTATAAGTATCGAGATTATCAAGACTTCTAGCATTGAGGACAACACCCTAATCATGCCTCACATGTCTCTATCCTTTTTTTATCTTCACCCTTATTGGCTTGAGCATTATCGCCTAATTGAAACCACAACTTATTGCCAGTCTATTCATTTTGGCTGTAGATTGTCAAGTCCCTTGTTTTTTACTTTGACATATAACATATTGCAACTTATTGCCTGTCTATTCTTATTTTCTTTTGAATATACATTGTCAAGTCCCTTGTTTCATATATATATATATATGCATAAAGTGAAATTTTATTACTGAAAATTAAACTATGTAGAAGGTGTCCCTTTTATAATGCCAACAACATCACACTTATCCGTTGATGTGAGACATTCCTCTGAATAAAACTAGAGTAGAAAATACATAACAATCAAAAAAGAAATTCACACCTCAAGTGGTAAGGAAAACAACATATATATATATATATATATATATAAACTTCTTGAATGAAATTGTATTAGATGCATCCTATGATGTCTACATATCCAACATATAATTCGGTCACGATAGATACAAAGGTGCCACAGAAACCATCAAATGGGGTAGGTGGGTCAAAAAAAACACAAAACAATCATCTGCAGTACATACATAAATAAATCATCAATAAATTTTCTTTACATCCCCGTTACCATCCTTTTCGTTGTTTTTAATCATTGCAGATTACATCCTGGATTAATTTGGCTCTTTCGAATTTCGACACACTTCTGGTCCTACTGTGCCAAACCATAAAATCAAATCACCTTTCAATTAATAAAGATTTGATTAATTAAAAATTTAGAACTCAAAAGAGCATTGGAGGATCAATATTCATATATGCTTTTAATCAAGAATTTGTTGGTCAAAGAGAAACCAAACACAACCAAACAAGGGAAGGTTGAGGATTTCCTTCTCATGTTGTCTAATTGTAACAACTCCATTATTTCTATGTTTGGGTTAAGGGTCAGACTAGATGAAGAATAAAATACTAATTGAAATGAATAGTGTTCCAAAAAGGGCAGAGCGGAAGGGGAAATGTGGGGCCAAAGGGGTAGGATTTGTTGAGGTTGTGGGGCTTGAATGTCACGACCCGAAAATTCTCATAAAATCCTCGATTTATACAGATAAAAATACATCAAAATACACCCAATATCATAAATAAATAAAAATGCCTCTTTTTATACAGAGTCAATTTTCTCAAATATACAAAAAAATATAAATAAATAAATAAATAAAAATAAAAATAAAAATTTCTCTAAATAAATAAAATAAATCCTGCAATGCCGACTTTTCACCCTAAGCCCGTATCTAACAATTCCCGTTAATCTTCGGTACTTAAAACTGAAGGGTGGTGAGACAAAAGTCCTAGTAAGGAAAACCAGAACAAGAATTTCATGAGGGTTTAACAAAATAACTTCAAAAAATATACACATTCATATGAATATAAAAACAAAATAAATATGCATTTAATCAAAACATTTAATAAAACCATTTGAAGCAAACATCTCCATGCCATTCAAGGTATAGAGAACCCTACATTGAAAAAGAGTTTTTCTCACTGGATCATCAACTCCTCAAGCTCCAGCCTCCTCTGCAACCTCTCGGCTTCTCTCTTTCTATCCTCAAACTTTCTGTCATCGCCACTCTAATTTTTCTCATGCTTCATTACCAAACTGCAAAACACATACTAATATTTAAAGGCAAATCCACTGACACCCAGCACAACCAGCTAACAAACCCACGTGCATAAAACACAATTTTGGCCCAAAAAGTCTACTGGGTCCCGCCATCTTCATCATCACAGTCTTTTCTTCCATCAGATCACTTTCTTTTTACTCTCGCAAGCAACAAATATAAGCCATGCATAGCCAAAGCCTAAAAGAGTTTTGCCAAGTAATATCATTGTGGGTCCCGCTAACACATATCACACAATCTCTCTTTCTCTCCCTCTCTCTGTCTCGGCCTTTTCTAATTTTCTATTCTATTATTGAATGCTCACCAAGTCACAAGAACGCACCCAATATATAGTCAAATTGTACCGATACAATTCACACTGAATTGTACCATTATCAAATCAAATTGTAATAGTCAAAAGAAATCATCACAGTAGACCCCACCAACCCATCCTTATCTTACTTTACCATTTCCTTAGGGCCTGTTTGGAAGGCCAAAATGTTTTTGGTTTTGGTGTTTTGGTTTTGGTTTTGGGCCCATATCTCGTTTGGTGTGGGCTAATATGTTTTTGAACATGTCCATATCATTTTGAGATTTAGGGCAAAACCCATATCACCAAAATGATGATATTGGTGTTTTCAACACTATAGCAACCATACCAAAAGGCCAAACCAAAAACAGCCAGTCCAAACCAATATCAAGTTATATTGTAGTGGCATATCACGTATAATACCTAATTTTAGAAACCCTAGCTCATTTCTGCAGAATATTTCTCTCTCTTCGTCTTTTCTCTCCGGAGGCGACTGGGGGGCGATTCCTTTGAAACGAAGGTTAGGTGTTGTCGATTTGCTTCAAGATTGACAAATCCATTATCGTATAAGGTTTTTCTTTGCAATCTCTGTTGTATTTGCTTTTGTCAATCTCTGTTCTGTGACTGATTTGTGTGTGAGGTGATTTTACCAATACCCTAGTTCGTGTTTTGGAGTGCAAAGATTAAAGGTTTCCCTGTGTTTCTCGAACAGGCCGATCGTGTCTATTATCTCAGGTGTGTGAGTCGATTCTATCTTTTCCA
>JAOTQH010239292.1:2711-12888 GCA_025631255.1 Cornus kousa
TAACTTTGAATATCAGAATTCATCACACAAAGATAAATTTAGTATATACGTGCATATATATATATATATATATATATATGTATGTATGCAAATATGAATCTATTTTTGTATTGATTTCTAATCTTTTACATGGCCTAGTTATTTCGCGAGGCATTATGGTGGCAGTGGATCTATAAAGATGGTGGTGATGGCATGTAGTTACACCGAAGGCTGGTATTGATTGTTGTCACGTGTGCACGATTCGTTTGATGGAGTATAATTTTAGTGACCAGTTTGATGGAGTATAATTTTAATAATTATTCCGATGCCTATTTATACATGAATTTATTATAAATGTGATTTTAAAGAAAATTATGAAGAGTGGGAAGGAAAATAAGTATTCATATATTTATATTGAGATTAAGCTCAGTTTGTTTTTTTTGTTTTTTGTTTTTGGTTTTTTTTTTTTTCTTTCTTACTTCTAATTAACTATTATTTACAACAAGATTGAAATGAAGTTATGTATATATATGTGCATGATATATAAATTACAGAGAAGTATTTAAAGAGATTTTTGAAGGGTGGGAAGGAAAATAAATACATACATAACTTCATTTAAATCTCTTTAAGAATAAAATTTGGTAATTAATCATTTAAAGTTGTATGAGGTCAAAAATTTTTATCATTGACTAACGTTGACCTTTAAAAAGGGAGGTTAGAGTATTTTTTTTAACCATATGAGAGATTCGTGTAATTATGGCAAACCTCAAGGGAGGTCTTGTAATTTATCAAAAATTATACTATCCTTTTATTTTATAGATTTATGCTTTATTGATAGGAAGGAAGATGTGTGGAAAGGAAATAAGGTATAAATGATGTAAGAAAATAAGTATAATAAGGAGGGACGTATCATCCTTCATTTTTTTAAAAATTTCATCCTTAAAAAAATAAGAAAAAGAAAAATGGACTACGATAGAAATTTTAAATTAATTACTATCATATAATTACACAAATTTTAAATTATAATATTATCCTTTACGAATTACAATATTATTGATATTACTAAACATAATAGCAAAAATAATTTAAAACTTTATATTTTATTTTATTATAACCAACCTCTCTTCCGTCGGACCAAACAAACAAAAAAATAAGGAAAGACACCATCTATTCCTTCTATTAATTTATTTATTTATTTATTTTTTCCTACAGAAAAAAGGAAGCATCTCACACACACACACAATATTTTCCAGAATTTAAGTTTTGAACAACTTTGACACAAGAAAATTTATAGGAAAAAATAAGAATGAAATTTGTACACAAAACTAGTACAACATGTCGTCATAGAGCGGATGATGTCAATTGTTTATCATGTTGATTGAAAAATAAATGAAAACAAATGACAGTAATTATATATATAAAAGATAAATAAAATAATTTTTTAAATAAATTTTCTATCATATCTTTTCATAGATTTTTTATTTTTTAAAAATATAAGAAAATTTAGTTATAATAAAATTTTATTAAAAGTTTTACATTTTTCATCAATTATTCAATTTTGAATGTATCCCTCCAAAGCATTACATTTCCTTTTTTTGTTTTTTTTTAATTTTTTTTTCCTTCCAAAATTTTATATAAAATATAAATATATATATTGATTTCATGCATAATTTTATTTCTATAGGCACTTCAAAAAAAAAAAAAAACAAGTTGGAGTGTCCTGTCCGAACATCACAGAGTATAATACTTACATGGAGGCTTCCTGTCGTGTCTCGGCCCTTTCGGCAGTACCCAAAAAGAATATCTATCAAGAAAACCTCTCACCTTCTCTTTCTGGCGGGAAGAACAAACCCGGCTTTAGAAATCCCTAAAAATCGATTCATTCTTCCCATTTTCAGAACTAAAATCTGTACCCATTACCTTGTACTGGATAACAGCGAAGTCCGTCGTCGTTTCGCTTCCCCGGTGGCGTCCTCTCGCTCTCTTGCTTCGTTCCCCTCGCAGTGGCCGTTATTTTCTTTCCTCTTCTTACTTACTGTAATATCTCTATCTCTCTATATTTACACACACAAAACACACAGTATATTTTTCTTACTCACTCACCATTTCGCACAGAATGATTTTTACTTTACTGGGTCGTAAAAGAAAACCCAAAATTATTTGGTCTTTTGGAAAATTGTGTTTTCTATTTCAAACCAAACAAACAATTAACCCAGTATTTCACCCACAACTTATCATATTGTTATTCCATTTAATGGAATGAGTTTCAATAGAACACACTATTAGATGACCCATATGTGTTTGGCGTTACTTAATGCTATTCTGCTTCTTGTATGCATTTGGTTATGGAATGCGAAGGAAAAAGGAAGACACCGAGAATCATTTTCATCTCATTATTAATATTTTTCTCGTTCTCTTGAAGATCCATATGGAGGGTTATTTTTGTTTTATCATTATTATAATTATTATGTTGTCATTTCAATTATTGTCATTTGATTTTTGATACTGCCTTAGTCGACTTAACATCTAATTTTGAACTCTCGTTTATATTAATGGCATTAGCGGACGTTGGGAACCAATTCGTTGCTTCAAAGACCAGAAGGCTCCTAAAGGAACCACAAAAATGACCAAGAAACTCAAAGAACCGAACAATGTCCTTTACGATAAGGATCATTCTCACATTACATGGTGGAAGGAGGTGATATATAAGCTACAATATTTAAGTTATACACTATGATTGGGGAACTTATTTCATTTTCACATTACATGGTGGAAGGAGGTGATATATAAGCTACAATATTTAAGTTATACACTATGATTGGGGAACTTATTTTCTTATATTTTTCTTGTAAACTCATGTGATGCTGTGGCTTCATATTGCAGAGGCTGCAGTTGTGTAGAAAGCCTTCTACTGTCCAGCTAATTAACAGGCTGACATATTCGAATTTGCTAGGGTTGGATGTTAACTTGAAAAATGGGAGGTGAGTTTTTTTATGATGTTTAGCAGCAAGCTTGCCTTCTTAAGAGCCTTGCCTTCATTGAGGCATGTTAGATCTTCATAAATAAGAATCAGACTTTTCTCATTGCCTCGTATAGTCTCCTATCCGCTTTTGTTTAGGGAATTTATTTTTCTCTTGGTCGGTAGGAAACAAGCACACTTGGAGAGCGCAGTACAACAGAGAGTTGTATGCTGCGTTTGGGAAGGATGAATCGCTCCCGAAAAGGAATCTATTGATTATCTCCCAATTGGTTGGACAGTACTGTACTCTTGCAACTTAAATATAGCATAGGTTGCCACGATATTCTTATGTGGTGTGATAAAGAAGCAAATCTCTTGATGATAGCAATAAATACTTTGGTTTGAGTTACCTATTTGAATATATTCAATATCTGAATAATGCAATAAACTTAAATTCCCTTCCCCTATTATTTTCTCCATGATGATTAACTCACATATTTAATTACTATCAGTAATTTAGAATAAGAAAGAAATCAATAGTGCATTTTGACTGATTTGTTTGGTCAACTATATTTCCCCCTTGCATTTATGCTCACAATAACTTCTGGTTTTTTAATGGACAATGTAATTATTTAGAAAAGGGACTGCAAATTTTTGTTGAAGATGACAGAGTTTGCTGATTAAGTGTCTAGTTGGCGCCATAGGTAGTACTTTTTCATCATGAGTTTGCTCTATTGATGTGATTTATTTATTTATTGATTAGTCTATTGATGTGATTTTATCTGTTGAAATTCCATTTACTGTAAGATTTTTTATTACCTCAAGGAAGAGTTTCTGATAGGCTGCCACTAGTGCCAAAGCGGCATTAGGTATTGTCAAAATAAGTGCTTCTGTGGACAGTTGTTTCAAGTTTTGACTGCCCCCACAGCTACATTGCTTTGCAGAGCTAATTCTGCTTTAGCAATTTTGACACCCATTTTGATGTAGATAGAGTTTTCTTTGCTTACCTTATTAAGCAGGAGTGGATCAATATATTCTTTATGAATATTACGAAAAATGAGAAGCCAGTGTTTAATCAATTCAACCACGTGATAAATTTCTGTAGGACTACTAGAGTTATAAGTTTCTTTCTCTCTCTTTACATAAAATAATCTAAAAAGCACCCGTTTAGATAGTTTTTCATTTTTACTCAAATGAATGCATTAATGGTTGTCTTTAATGTAGTTTGAAAGAAGGAACACTTAACTGGGAGATGTTGCAGTTCAAGTCAAGATTTCCTCGTGAAGTTTTGCTGTGTAGAGTATGTTATTGTCATTTCCATTTATTCCTATTCTTGTTTAACAGCTCTCTCTATACTTGGGTCCATCATTAAAGGACTTGTTCCTTTTGTTTCCACTATAAAACTATGGTTTGTCAAGAGGCGTCACAGGTTTATTGTCATTACAGGTTGGAGAATTTTACGAGGCCATTGGAATTGATGCATGTTTTCTTGTTGAATATGCTGGTTTGAATCCATTTGGGGGTTTGCGTTCAGACAGTATTCCAAGAGCTGGCTATCCTGTCGTGGTATGTTTATCTCCTGGTGCATCTTTAAATTTGGTTTCTTTGTGCTCAATGAATTTCATATCTTAAGATTTATATGGCATACCATCTGAATCCACCAAATTTTTACTATTTTCAAGTATAAAGATCATCTCATATGAAAATGTGCTGTCCAAAACCATCCGTTTATACCATTGTACTTGTGTATTTGATTTCAATATTTGATGTCATGTTCAAAAGATTTTCTTTGGCCAAGGTTAAGAGATAGAAATTGATTTATCTTTTGCATTGGATTAGTGTACTGCCAAAAAATTTGGTGGTTTAGGTACCGGCAATGTGGCATCTAAACAAGGTCGTGGTTATGGACGTCTCCATGAGTGTATTTACTTTTAGCTTTGAATTGGTATAATTTTTCAGCCCCGAAAATGTTAGGTTATGGGATAGGTTGATTACTTATTAGCTTGTTACTACTTTGTTATGACTTGTGAGATTCCTTTTGGGGTTCCAGGCTCACTATCCCTTAGTTTCTCTATTAACCAAGTTTTGCTTATAGGGAGAAAATTCAATAGAAGCAGGTGTCTTAACGGGTGGAAATTTAAACTTGGTTCTGGAGGGAAGAATACTGCATTTGGATTGATTATTTAGTTGAGTTATTTTTCCACATAAAATGCAGCTGATTGAAATCCTGGGAGGATTTCTAGTAGGCAGATTTCTGCTTAAAATTTTACTTTGTCACCTATTTTACAAAATAGACTATCTTCTTTGCACAAGAGCATTTTAAGTATGATTACTACATATGAGATGACAACACAGATCAGTTGGATGTCTTTTAAAATTATAACTTCCTTTTTTGATGTTTGCATTCTCGTTTCTTGAAGTCCTTATGGCAGAGTTTCATACGATAAAACGAGGTGAAGGATTTTAGGATAATTTTTTATGTTGATGTCTATGTGGAACTAATGGCGCTGTCTTTAAGGCATCAATTACTTGTTACTTGTTGGGCAAGAAGCATTATTTTTACAACATTGTTGGACACTGGCGGTGTAGAGAATAATTTCTCCATAAAGCTGAAATTTTGAGGGAATCTTTTAAAGCTGAAAATTTTGCAGTACTTCAGGGATTGAAAGAGTGCAAAATTAGATAATTATCATATATCATAAAGGCTATTTTGTTATAAATTGGGGTACAATGAGTTCTAAACTTATGTTTTCTTCATATTTTATTTTTCGATTCAAATTTTGCATCTCTTTTTAGCTTCTTCTTCAAGTGGTTTTCTAGATCTGTTTTTTTCTTTTTAAAGTTGATTTGTTGGAGTAAAGTGGTCTCTCTCTCTCTCTCTCTCTCTCTGTTTTGGTTGGGCGTTATATTCTTGAGTAGATGATCAGCATCAGTTTTTATTTTTATTATTCATTTTTATTTTATCCACCCTGTCTTTTGAGGAGATCTTGTTCAAGAAATTCCTCGTGAAATTTTAAGTTTGAACTCAACCTCAATAAGCTCACATTACTTCTGTTATTATTGATGACATATTTCATGAATCTTTTCGACTGTTGATGCTTTATCTGTGTTTTATTAATGTTACTTTGCAGAATTTACGACAGACTTTGGATGACCTGACACGTAATGGGTATTCAGTTGTGAGTACAATGACTTCTGATTCTGCTAGTATTAGTTTTCAAAAATATATATACTTGGATGTCATACTTCTTTTGTCTATATCCATGAGTTCTTGGTATTATTCATTGCTAGATAGGATAATAGGATAAACTTCTAAAATAAAACCATGTTCACCTCGCATTCAAGACTGTCAAAATCTGTACCATTTTTTTTTTTCTTTTATTTTCGTAAATGACTCGTGTATTTTCATGAATGACTCCGGAACTGTAATCACACCATCACTGGAGAACTGAATAGTTTCTTTGAAGTCTGTAATTCTCTGTTTTTTGTTCATTATTGTGATTGAATGTCTTAGAGTTTTTTGTTCATTCGAATTTACATTTTCTTGGTTTCTAGGCAGTTTGAAATTCCAGCTATTCTAAGAAATGAATAGTTCCTTTGAAACTGCAATTCTCTGTTGTATATTCATCATTTGTATTTGTACTTAAGGTATTTCTTTAGTGGATTTCGCAATTTTTTTCTAGTCTACTCAAATTTCCTGCTGTTTTTGTTTTTGGATGAATATTTTGCTGGTAGCTGACAATAATTTCAATACCATTTTGCAACAGTCATGATGTTGTTAGTTGGAGAGATATAAGTTATTAGTTGTAGATGGTAACAAAGACATAGGCTTCAGAATTCAAAGCATTTCTTCTTTGATTGGGCCTCTGGAAATATTTGGTGTTATTTCTTCAATAGTCATCTAGTGTTTTTATTTTTTATTTTTATTATTTAGCTCTTGTTTGTTAGAGTATTTGAATCATAAATGGATATTTCTACTCGTTTAGATTTCTTTGTATCTCTTATTTGTCTGATAATTTGAATGCTAAATAAATAATTCTTTTTGTATTGAAGGTGATGCTTATGTTTAAACCGTCTTTTTTGTAAGGGAGTGAATATTTTCAACTTCCTCATCATCATTTTTGTGGGTCAAGCAAAGATATCTTAAGGCCTCTTTAATTTTGTTATAACTAAAAGCATAGTCATTAAATTTCCATGTATGCCTTACTTTACAGAATGACCAAAATCAAGAAATCATCATTGGAAGATGACATGTTTTCTTTAAGGGCCTTTTTTTTTTTCTTTTCGAAATTTGTTACTACCCTTGTGGAAATCTCTCATTGTTTGATAATTTTTAAATATTCTTGAATATTATGTATATTTCAAATCCTTGACATTCATTTATAAAATTCCGTGGCCATTCCAAGTAATTATGGAAGGACAATGCTTGCTTAAAAAAATTAATGTTGAATAACACCTCTATTATTTGTGCCTAAAAAAAATTGTTGCTTTAACCGTAGATTTCTAAATTTCTTCATTCTGGAATGCTAACATGGATATGTCAGAACTCTCCTTTTCTGTTTATCTACTTTGTTGAACTTATAGAAAAATAATTTTACTGAAGTTGTTTGGTTTTGTCTTTCTAGTGCATAGTGGAGGAAGTTCAAGCTCCAACTCAAGCCCGTTCTCGCAAAAGTCGTTTCATATCTGGGTAATCACATGCTAAGAACTTAGTTATGCAAATATGCTTTCTGAATTTCTACGTGGTACCTATTTTTCTTTGCTGTTTGTGTTGTTGGAACACTTGACATTTGACAAAGTAACAACAATAGCTAGCTCGGGTGACACCAATGAAGGATAATAAAATATTCAGTCAGATTTCTCAAGTATGTATTTGCATGTATGATTTTCATTTAACTTTAAAGTTGTTCTCTGTAATAAGTTTTAGCTCAAATTATTGATAAATCAAACTATGCTAGTGGTTCAACCAAGCGAATAGATTCGTCAATTAGAAGGTGCGTCTCCTTACTTACGCTAAAAGAGATATCATTAAATGAACTCGACTTTATCGTTTTCTATTTTCAATTTCTATTTTTTTAATCTACTCTTTCAAATCAACATGTAGACATGAGATCAGCCGTAGATGATATAAAATCAACTTTCTTGGTTTACATCTTAACTGTTCACCATCTCAGTGTCTTTTTAACGGATTAACAGTGACGCAGCGGATTAATGAAAGCAATTAAAATAATTAAGAATAGCAACGTATTCCTTAAACACTCAAATCCACCAGAAGAAGTTGAGAGAAGCTCTTAATTTTGTGGTAATGATAAAATATATAATTGATCCCTAAACTATTACAATAACATGTATTTATAAGCCTAAGCACCCTAAACTATTAAAGTCAACAACATAGGCATTATCATTGATACGCTTCAAAATCGCACATGGCCCAATTTTCTTCATCTGCAATTTATTATAAGTTCCTACCTGAAACCTATCTTTTTGAAGTGCACCATAACCATATCTCCGACTTTAAACACCTTCTCATGCCGGTGCTCATCTATAGCAGCCTTATGCTTAGCATTGGATTCTTCCCACTTCTGCTTCGCTTTGGAATGAACATCAATAATATGGTCTGCCATACTACTCGCAGCAGCGCTCATCCCTGGCAGCTTTGGTAACGGAACAAGGTCAAGAGTATGAGATGGTACATGTCGATAAACAATCTGAAATGGAAACTAGAAAACACTGTTCACGCACTGTTGAGATGTACTACATCAAACAGGTTCAGCTGTCTTCACTAATTTTCTGTATTCTGATTTCTGAGACAATAGAGTAGCAGTTAGATCAGAATATGGTATAAAAGTTAATGGCGCGTGTAACTAAATTAAATAATTTAGCATTTGTAATTATAGTAAAAAATAAATACTTTTAGTACTTTTAAATGTGTGTTCTAAAATTATTTTTTTAGAGCCCAGCAACCTACCAGGTGATGCTTTGAGTGTTTCAGTCTTCAGCTTCTGCCTATGTCTTAGAAAACTATATAGCTTAAGCTACTACTCATCTCAATGAAACCTTTTGCAAACTATTTCCATTAGGTGATTGATTTTGTTTGGCCATTATGCTTTAGTCAGGTCTACAATTCCTTTGGTGGTTGGGGGTGGGGGGAGTGTCAACTATGCCACAACTCCAATTAAATCCAGGTGACCATGAAAAATGCTATAGCATTTGCTTGAATATTCTCGGGATTCTGGTTGTCAACTGCCTAAAGCAACCCTCTCCTTCTTCCCTTCTTTGGATCTTCTTTGTTAATTATATAAACTACCTGTCCTTTTTTACAGGTTTTGGACTTATATACGGTGGAAGTGTGTCCATAAAATGTTCCCTTCTTTGGTCTTTAACTGTTTAAAAGCAAGTATATCAATAATTTTAAAAACAGTGGAAGTGTGTCCATACCATGTTAAAACACAATAGGTCTAATTCATATGATTGAAAATCAAAGCACCCCATTAGTCATGTTGCTCTTCATGGAGTGTTATACTTAACAAACAAAATTTGCTTGTTGGACAGTTCAAATGAAATCGTCATGATTTTCTTCTTATCTGTATGTATATATAGAAGGTAATCTCATAAATTTGGGGCATTGGATTTCATTATGCATGTACTATGATTTGATAATGTTTGATGAGTTAGGTTCTGGTCTTTTCTCCTGCTTACATATGTAACATGAACTTCTTGCTGACTGTTTTAAGTATTTACTATTTAGGCATGCACATCCAGGAAATCCTTATGTTTTTGGACTCGTTCGGGTTGATCATGATCTTGATTTTCCAGAACCAATGCCCATAGTTGGTACGAACAAATTAGATCCTTTTATACCAAATAGTTGGTTTTTGTAGATTTTATGCTATTTGAATTTTTTTTAGTAGTCTTTGAGTTTTCCTGAATTTTGATTGCCTCATCAATTATAATTTTTTGTGCTACTTAGGAATTTCTCGTTCTGCGAAAGGGTATTGCATAGTTTCAGTGCTTGAGACTATGAGGACATATTCTGCAGAGGATTGTCTAACTGAAGAAGCATTGGTTACCAAGCTTCGTACTTGTCGGTGCCATCATTTATTTCTGCGTACATCTTTGAAACGCAATTCCTCAGGTTTGCTAGATCTCCTTCTATATTTATTCTATTTATTTAGGCCTTATGTTTTATTTGTTAGGTTATGGAATAATCTCATTTTGAGATGGCATTCATCAAAACCA
>JAOTQH010239303.1:0-12887 GCA_025631255.1 Cornus kousa
GGTACAACAAATTAGAATTTAATTATATCATGATAATTAAACTTCTAAATTTCAAGCAACTTCAAATGGTCCCAATTAAATATATACTAGTACACAAGTCCTAGTTATCATGATTATCAAGTTAAAAACTTAATTAGGCCAAGGGAACCATTAAATAAATTTTAATTAATCATTTAATTTAAAATCTCTGTTTGTACTCTAAAAGAGTATTTTCCCGGGAGTTGATCTCAGATTTCAAGCGTTCCATCTCAACATTTGCCTCTTCAATGATTTGTTTCAAACTGTCCCGCTGTTGTACCAAGAAGGTAAATCTACTCACATAGATAAAATCAAGGGTACATGCAACATATCTCCACGTAAGCACAAAATTATGTCACTAAAACACAGTAACAACATAGCATCTCTAAGCATATAAAGAAGGCATGCTAATGCCACACAACAAGGTTATATTTATTTTTGAGATCCTGGGTGTACTATCAAGTATTTTGATTTGAATAAATCGAGGATTTTATTTAAAAAATTCGGGGCGTGACAATGGAGCTTCACAATCTCTAAAATATAGAGATAACGGATCCGAAATACGAAAGCAAAAACATAAATAAGGTCTCTAGGGACATACAACATCCCTAGGGTGCATCGCAGTGACCCCAGTGAGAGAGTGCTATCCGATTTTCAGGACCACCCTTACACCTCTCTTACTATTTTACTTCATTTATCTCATTTACACTTGCATGTCCACTGTGCACTGATTATCCCTTTTTGTTATCTAATGAGTTTACCTGGCGGGACCCTTTTGGGGCACTTTTAGGGTTTTTCTATAAATAGAGGGTTAGTAGATGAAAGGTCAGATTTTCCTCTCTCTTCTCTCTCTTGGCCGGTAGCCATGGTAGCCAAGGGGAAGCCGTAGATCATTATAACGCGTCCTAATAGGTAAGTTACGTCTATGTGCATGATTGTTTCCGGGCAAAACCCCTTCCTTGGTGAAATGAGCCTTCTTTGGCATTTTGTAGGGCCTGAATCATTTTACAAAACAATGTTGTATCATAGGAAGAGGAACAGGCCAAAATGGTTGAAGAATTGATTTTAATTAAAAGGCTATGCTCCCAGGTCTAGTGCATCACCCCAAGGATCGAGCACTATCAATAGAGGCTCGAGCTTGGAGTCCCAAATGCTCGAGTCTGGTACCTAATACTCGAGCCAGTACCTAGTGCTCGAACCCATAAAGCTTGGATTGAGTAATGTTAAAAGATTTCAATCCTAAAAATATTTTTAAGTGTTGAAGAAAAAGACGCTTCAGAAAATAGTTGAAAAAAATTGGCTAAGTGTCAAAGTGAGGATCGAGCACTAATTCTTGAAGCTCCAAACAAGATTCCCGAAGACTACTTTGTTCCAAACCTTGAGATTTTCCTTCAAAAGATGCAAGTTACCTGCGAGCATATGACTAGGGTGCCAACCAACCCAATTTTTCAAAACTTTATTTTGCCCAAAAAAGCCTTGAAACGGCTCTTTGGTTCAATTATTTTGAGGGGAAAAAGAAGAAGCCAAAATAAGCCAAAAATCTGATTTTTAGCTTTTATTTTAGCCAAGCATGGCCTTACAAATAGTGTTCTTTACTAAAACAGGGACTTACTCATAAGCCCCTAAGGATGATGAGCATCCAAGAACATAGTCTCTTTACCTGTAAAACAACTCAAACCACTAGGGTGAGTAATCAAGTTACTCGTAAGAAGAAGCATATGCGTATACCCTAAAGTTTTAATATCATTACAAGATCAATATAGACGAATACAAGGGATCATAGTGACATAATAGGTACCTTTATTAGGGTAATTTCAATCAAAGATTCAATCTTTACTCGTTAAAACACTCTTTGGGACGTCAAATGGAACTCGAATAAGTTTAACTCAAAGCTCTCATTTTCTTTCAAATATTCAATCTTTATACGTTAAATTAGTCTAGTGACATAATAGATACCACTGAGTCCGTTAGCACCATAGCGGGACGAATTTGTCTCAAGGACATAGAATCAAATTCTAGCCTCAACTTATTTTCAGGTTCTTTTATTTTATTTTATAAGATATTTTATATATAGATTATTATTTTATAATAATAAATTATATATACACACACATTATATTTATGTGTAATATTTAAATAGTAATACTATAGTGTATGGTATACTTAGACCATATTTTTGGGCTACAATTTCATTACCTTTGGCGACTGTTTCTCCATCCCAACCAACGTTAGTGATTTCAACTTAGCCAGATCAGCAAGCAAGCTTACCAGTAAATCTGCAGCCGATTTGGGTCTAGAAGCACCATTCTGTGATATCCGCTTATCAGCCACCAGCAGCTGATTATCGGTAAGTAGTAAATCAACCAGTTGCTCCTATATATCAACCACTCGTACCCGAGGGGGCAGCAGATGACCGATCAACAAGAAGGTTGGCCTAATTGTAATAAAAAAATTCAAAAGATCAGCTGAGAAAACTCCCCATTGCCGCGACATCATTTTTATGAGAGAGATAATGGTCAGATCAACTAATATAACACTTCACAATAATTTAATTCCAGCCGATTTTGAGTATGTTTTATCAGCAGAGTTAGAAAACACTGGGGGCAAGTCCGCATTGGGTCTTTATCGGTAGCCAATATCGACCAACTTTTTGAGAAGTCAGGAAAAAGTCAAAATCGACAAATATGACTGATTTGAAATAAAGATCATCTTATGGGTGATTCTAAATAAATAGAACTTTGGAGCTCATTAATTTTTCATCTTATTTCAAGTAGTTAGCTCAGCCATGGTTTAAAGAACTCTTTCCAATATACTTTAAATATCTTATCGGCTTGCCAATAAGATATTTAAAATTAGGGGGCATTATTGAGACCCTTTTTGGCAAATCGGGTGGCAACTATTTTGGTGATGATGTGGCAGCCACCATGTGGGTAAAGATGAAATCTATAGTAATGTTTTGGTTTGGAGAGATGCATCCACATGATAATCTTGGTAGAAGATATTGTTGAAGAGATAAAAGCTTTATCCATGTGATAATAATTCTAAGTTAGTAAGGATTTGTATATAGTTATTCTTAATATTTATCCTTACTTTGGAGATTAATGTGGGAATATATTTATCATACTCTTCAACAAAAAGGAGCAGAGGTAGAATATACGTGATTTAGCTTATTACTTGGAATAGTTTTGAGAATTCAATTATAATTCAATAGCTTAGATTTAGGGAGTAATTTGTTTCATTTTAGGACTCTTTAGTTTTCTATAAATAATAGTAAAAGTTGCATTTGTAAGGGGTCCAACACCTCACAAATCAATCGTATCAATACAGTCATTGGTTGTAGCACGCCCGCATCAAGATAATTTCTGAATCGGCAGGCTCTGCCGATTTAAGAGGTCAACACATGGGAATCAATACAAAGCAAAAAAAATTCCAAATCATTACACAAGATTTACATGGTTTACCCAAAATCAGGGCTACGTCCACGGATAAGGAGATTCATTATAATTATGTAGAGATATTATAAACTCGAAAACCTTCTCCACCTATTGTACTCGCACCCTCGCGAAATTACCCTTACGGGCTACACGTCTCTCCACTCATACCTCTCAACAATACCCTAGGTGTCTATTTATAAACTTTATACCTAATTCCTTGGTGGACAAGGATTACAATTTCTTAGAGCCTAGGGCATGTCTCTACAAGAAATTAACATAATAAAATAACTTTAAAATAGAAACCAATTTTAGTAGGAATTATGAGCCACAAATCCTAACAATCTCCACGTTGGCTCTCAAATTCTTTCACGTCAATCAACGCTTTCCACGGTAACTAAATCTGACAACTCACCCGCCTTGTCCTTTAAGGCTCCACATTGAATCGAACTTCTTGCCATGTAACTCAACACGATTCCGTCTTGCTCTTTTCTAGGCTGAGAGTGCGAACCGACTCTTCTTTTAGGTTGGGAGCGATCCTTGGCTAAGAGCAAAACCACCATCATCTTTTTCGGGCTGAGACGACGGGCCCACTTTTTTTAGGTTGGGAACAAACCTTAGTTGAGAGCAAAACCACCGTCTTTTTTCTAGGTTGAGAGAACGATCCCTGACGAACCATCGTGATTGAGCAAGCCAACTGATTGACTCCACCTACAATTGAACCCATTGTAACAGTTGTTGAGACTTCTTGTGTTTTTTTAATCTTTTAAAACATCAATCCTAGTTGAATTGTTGGCTCTGATATCACTTGTTGGGCATAGAGGAAGCAATACAAAGAAAAGTGAATTCTAAATCACAACACGATATTTACACAGTTCATCCAAACTCAGGTATACGTCAATGGATGAGGAGATTTATTTTAATTATGTAGAGATTACAAACTCGTAAACCCTTTCTACCCATTATACTCACACCCTCGCAAGATTGCCCTAGGTTACACATCTCTCCACTCATACCTCTTAATAATACCCTATATGTCTATTTATAGAGTCTCACACCCAATTCCTTGATGGACAAGAATTATAATATCTTAGAGTCCAAGACATGTCTCTACAAGAAATTAACATAATAAAATAACTCTAAAATAAAAACCAATATTAGTACGAATTATGAGCCACAATTCCTAACATCTTGCACCCACCCATAACATACTTGCCTACAAGGTCGCCACAACCTATGTTACATGGACTAGGGTATGGTGTCGGACGCGGGTGTGTATCTATGATTCGGACGTGTCAAATTTTCAAACAGAAGGATACACGGTCACGGCTAAATAATCATTTTATTAATTATTTTATTTTACTCCCTCCGTTCTTTATTAGTAGTTCATTTTTCTCTTTTTACATGTCCCAAATTAATTGTCCTTTTTGAAAAGTCAAAGCATCTTTTCATTATATTTCCATCATTATCCTTTATCTTTTTTAAAAATTCCAAACTTTGGTGTTATATATATTTAATGTTTGAAGGACAATTTAGTAATTTGAAAAGGGGACAATGCATTAATTGCATGTCCCCTTAAAAAGTTATAAAATCAAAGATGGATAACTAATAAGGGACAGAGGTAGTATTTTCTAGAGTAAAGTAATGTTTTATCTAATATAATATTTAATATAGGAATTTAACTCATTTTAAAGTAATAATATAATGTAATTGAATGACTGACTATGCCTTTTTAAGTACATGTCCAACAAAAAATGTCGGGCACATTTCCCATACCCATGTCCGAGAGATATGTGTCCGATACAAGTACTTTACTACTTTTGAAGAGTCCATGTAACTGAGGCCACAACCACCCCCTTGGGGCCAACGTTTCCGTTGGCCATATTTCTGGCTGGGTCATGCTCTAGTACCATTTGTAATGACTCACTTCATCACATGGTATGATATTGTCCACTTTGGGCCCGAACTCACATGGTTTTGCTCTTAGGTTTTAACCTTAAAATGCCTCATACCAATTGGAGTGACACCTATATGGCACTTCCCCTTTCCACACCTAGGCAATATAAGATTGTGCAACTGTAGCTCGCCTTGTGTGGTAGCCCGTCAATGTCTCTTATAGCCGCTAACAACACACCCACGCACAAGGTCGCCACAATCACCCCTCTTTGGGCCCAGCGCCTCCGTTGGCCATACTTCTGGGTGGGTCAGGCTCTGATATGATTTGTAACGATCCACTTTACCACATGGTTTGATATTATCCATTTTGGGCCTAAGCTCGCACGGTTTTGCTATTGGATTTTATCCCAAAAAGCCTCATATCAATTAGAGTGACACACCTACATATATAACACTTCTCCATTCCAGACCCAGGCGATATAGGATTGTGCACGTATAGCTCGCCTAGTGTGGTAGCCTGCCAGTGCCTCTTGCACCCACCCACGGCACACCCGCCCACAAGGTCGCCATATTTACCTTTTTATCCTCTTTAATCCCCGTGTAATCAAAAAACCTTTTAACATCTTCCAATTAACCAATTCAAGAAATCTTCAATACGAAGGAAACTAGTAAAAGTAGGAAGGTCAATCTTCATATATATATATATATATATATATAAAATTAGAATTATAATCCCCATGATCATGATGACTTCTTACGCCTTTGTGGCCCCCGAACACCTTTTCCTCATAGGCTGATTGACTATTAAAAGGGAAGGGGTTACGATTATGAACAAAGTGAGTGTCATCTTCGTCAGTGTTACGTAACCTGTTGTTATTGCGATTTTGCTCTAGACCTAACACGAGCCTACCTAGCAAGGGTTGCTTGCATATCTTGCAGCACTACTAGTTTTTCACGTTGAAAGTCCTGAAATTCAGCCCCATAGAAATATCACTTCCTATCAATCTTCATCGCCAAAGAGGTCGCCACCACTATGATTCTCAACCATTAGTTCAGGATAAGGGTGGTAATTTATGACACGACACGCTAATACGACTAGAACATGACATGAAATAAGTGGGCTTGGGTTTGGCTTAATCGTGTTCGTGTCATAATCATGTTGACCCTAACTGACATGGTAATTAAACGTGTCGTATTCCTGTTTGACACACTAACACGTTTATAACCCGACTAACCCGTTTAACTAAACGTGTTAGATAAACGTGTTGTATTCGTGTTAAAAATGACCCATTTAGCTAAACGCGTCGAATAAATGTGTCGTATACGTGTAAAAAATGACTTAAATGTATTTTGTTGTATCATTTTATGTCATATATAGTTTTGACCTATTTATTAAACGAGTTACCCGTGTCGTGTTACTCTTTTAATAATTGTGTTGTGTTCCTGTCAATGTTTATTGACACGATAATAATCGTGTCGTGTTCGTGTCTACCCATTTAACAGGATACATGTGTCTTGACAAGACATGAACATAACCCACCAACACGAATTGCCACCTAGTTCTAGAGAAGACAAGTCTCTCATGCCAACTCACCGAGTGGAAGTTAGTTCACGAAGAACAATCAACTTTGACTCCACAAAGTTAAGTGAAAATTGCAGAGTAATCGGATATATAATTAATAAATGAATTGAATTCTTAATTTACTCTTACAATACATGTATATTTATAATAGAGAACATAATACCATAAGGAAACCTAATAGTATGAGAAAATCTATCAACATAACGAAATTAAAAATATAAGAAAAGCTTAAAAATAAGCCCCAAAGTACATTCTCTCCAAAAATTGTAAAAAAATAAAATAAGAAACCTAATCAGTAAAAATTAGTAAATACCAAAATTCAGAATAATTCGACTTCATATAGGTCACGAGCAAATATTGGGGACACTAAACTACTGAATTTAGCCGAAAACTAGCATGAGCCACTAGCTAAAGCTTGTTGGTTTTCTTTATTGGGTTATTTCCAATAAAAAAAAATGGGTCTACTTGAGTAAAATCAGATTCGTTGAAAATTATGTCATACTTCACATTACAAAGCTTCCGTTTATGAATCCAAGCATATCTTGTGATTCAATAAGTCCCATTATTTGGGTCTTCTACAACAGAAATTTTTTTTGTGTCAGCTTAATGGACATTGCAATTTGAAAGCTGACAAGAATCTTATGAAAAAAGGGAATAAAGAATAATGAAGGAAACAAATATTAACAGGCCTTGATCGTTTGCTCAAAATACCCCCGAGGAAATCTATTTTAATACAAGAAATCAACTGAGTGTAAAGAAAAACTATACTTTAGCTTAGTTTGGTTAGACAGAAACAACAAGGAAAAGAAGTGAGTCTTTTTTAATTTTTTTTAAGAGTTCAAATAGTAGGAGAAGAATTTTTTTGTAGGAAAGTAACTTTTGATCACCTAATTTTTCTTACAAAAAATGCAAGAAAATTTTGTTTTCGACAGAAAGTTGTATCTCACGCCATTAAGCTACGTGAACTTATAATTATGCCCCCTTTTAGATTTCTCAAAAGTAAAATGTGTTGCATTTTTTAATTTTTTTTATTTCTATGGATAATTTTTTTATATTAGCAGTATAATAATCTATATCTCTCTTAATGTCCTACAATTTTATTTATTTACGTTCTTTTATATATATATATATATATTTTAAATACAAAATATTTATTCAATACTAATTTATTTAGACTTTTTATTGTATTCAATGAAAGTAAGGACAATTTTGGTAAATCATTACATTTTATTGTAAATCATATTATCCAAAGTATTTTTCCACAACTTTCTTGAAGAAAATTCATTATAACCAAATGAATGCTAAAAAAATTAAAAATTATGATGGGAAGTGAAAGTGAAAGAAAGTGAAGTGAAAGAAAGAAAAATTAAGTTTTCATCATATATTTGGTTAGCAAAAAATTTTTTGAAGAAAATTATTAGAAAATATTATTTTGTTAGTTTAGATAGTATGAAAAGAAAAAAGAAAAAAATGATTCTACTTACCAAAATATCCTTCTAATTTAAAATACTTATAAAATAACTAAATTTATGTTATATAAATACCCTTTATATTTAATGGTTTGTTTTAGTAAATAAATAGTACAATATGGATTATTAATTAATTAATTATTTATTTATTTTTTATAATTTTTATTTGTTGGTCCTGTGGCTTCAAGTTCAATGTCACGAGGATTGTCGTATGTAGGTTATTGTCGTTGTTCAATGTTAATTTATAAATTGAGAAATAGTTAAGTGTTTGATTTTTAGTGGATGTCATTCATTGAAAATACAGTTTTGATCTGATAACAAAAACTTAACACGTAAACAACAACGTACTCTAACAAGAACAACTTTCGCGAGAAAGTAAAACTTTCCCTGTGTTTTATACAGGAAACGTTTTAGGAAAAATTCATGAGATGCTGGAATCTTATTTTCTTCAAAAATTTCACTTTCAGTCTAACCAAACTTTCAAGAGAATTTAAAATTTTTCTTTTCCTTTCATTTCTCATTATTTCACGCTAATTCCAAGTTAAATTTTATTTTAGTCTTTCTCATCCTTTATGTATAATTCCATTCGGATACAATCTCTTCAATAATCAAGGATAAACTCCTACACTTAAAGGAGTTTGAATCTAATAAAACACACCTTCATGAAATTGATTTTACAACAACTATTCAAAACTTCAAAACTAATTCACATCTGATTATCTCTTTCTGATAAGTTATGAGAATCATTCAAATTCAAAATTCAAATTCTCTTACAAGCTGGTATATAGTACTAGCAGGATCCACACTTTTTAACAGTGATTAAAAAAAGAAAGAAAAAATAGGTGTGAATTTATTATCATGATAAAAATATGTATATATATATATACACACACATAACAGTTTTTGTATGTGTGCCCGACTTAGTTATATGAATGCATGACATAGTTTATCATTACTTCACTCTCTTTGGTTAGAGTGGCCCAGGCATTTTTGAAGCTTATGCTTTTCTAGCAGCAACAAACGTGTTCCATGTTCCTCATAATGATGTATAATGGAATTCAGAAATTTCAATGATGTATACATTCTTGAAATTTAGAGAAAGAATACGAGAATTCAAAATTGTATTCGATACCTTCATTGATGGTGTTACATCCAATTTATAGAATATAATTTAGCTAAAATAGGTAACTAATTACCTACCAATCAGCCTTAAATTAAGGAGTAACTAATTTAATCCTACAGCTGTAGGATGAGATAAAATCTCAACAAATCCTTGTTATGAATTCCTCTTTTAGGCGAGAGGTTTTCGACTAACGTTCTCTTGGTTAAATTATCATGTATATATGAATCAGAGATTTTTGTTTATTACTTTCAGATTAAAATTCTAAAAATATGATGGTTCACCCTTCAGTTTCCTTAAATATTTAACCCTGACCACCCTTCATTAAAGTCAAGTTAAACAAAAAATTATCTAAAATACCCTCTTAGAAGCAGCACATTTACAAAATTAACCTCATCAGTCGAGTAAAATCATTATAGTGTCATCAATAATTAGACCAAAATACCACTAATTACAACACATAAAAAAAAATAATAATAATAAAATCTTAATATCATTTAATTATATTTATATAATCTAAAAATGAAAAAATCAAAGATATTCATTCAATTTATATATATGTATGTAAAATGTCTTTTCAAAAGACTTATATAAATTATGTATTAAATTATATAAATAGGAATTTTTTTATTTTTATTTTTTATTTTTTTGTGAAATGGAAATTAAATATATATATATATATATATATATCATCAAAATAATGTATTTTATTTATACAATTAAAAATATATTGAATATACAAATTTCATATCATATATACACACTGCAAAATAATGTATTTTGTTTATATAATTAAAAATATATTGAATATATAAATTTCATATCATATATACACACTGCAGTATATATATATATATATATATATATATATCAGATTGGAATGGAAATCAATTTTGTAGGTATATAGCAAATCGCTTTCTCCCATAAGAGTGTTAAAATTTATTTATTTACTGACATTTTGATTAGTTCTTTATTTGTTTCTTTGTTTGTTTTCTTTCCCTTCCATCGCGGTCATGACATAATACTATATATATATATATATATTAATTATATTAATTTCAATTTATAAATTAATATAATTAATATATATATATATATATATATATATATGAGCTAGAATTGAACCAATTGAATTAAACCGACCAGCATGCATTGAACTAATTGCACAAATTAGGGGTAGAAATTAAAATGAGAAGTCTACTAGGCTTGTCAACCCCTCAATGCGGGAGATAAGTGATATTTATAGGAAAATGATTCTTGCACCAAATAGTTATAATGAATTGTTAAATTTACTTATTTAATTGATTAATTATATAATAAATAAAGAAGTTAAACCATTCCTATAGTTGTATTTGGTATAAATAATTAATTAAAAATTATTAGGTTAGGTAATTCATTGCAAGTGTTCGGTATGAGTGTACTCATCTATAAAATGGTTAGGTTAGGCAATTCAAGTTAGGTAATTCATTACAAGTGTTCGGTGTGGGTGTACTCATTTTTAAAATGATGACCTCATTCATGACTTTAATTGATTAATTATACAACAAAAAGGTGTCACCCTATCTGTCCATTCCATCCATTTGTCCTCCATCCAATTAAACAGAGCATAATAATCTTGTTAGGGAAATTAACTCACACAACAAAAGCACTATCAAATCACATAAACACATCCATACATAATATAATATTGTACATGGTTCACTCAATTATAGGATTAAGAAAGATTTCACTGTCATAAATCCAAGAAGAGAATACATAACAAGATGTCTCAAAATCTCACTCACTTGTTTATCACTCATTACATGGTTCACACAACTCTAATGTTAAGTCCATAGTATTTTCTTTCTGCCAAAACATTACCCGTACAACGAATTTGAGCCACAAAACCTAGCAAGCCCTTCGGTTAAAGTAAATATAAAACCGAATGAAATGGAGCATCTCTTCCAGAACATATCAATATATGTGTATCCAGACAAAGAGACACGCACACGCATACACATACACATATAGTTTAGTGAGCACACACGTATAGTCTAGTGATTTATACTCCCTCCGTCCCAAAATAGTTATCCATCTTTCCATTTTGGGATGTCCCAAAATAGTTATCCCATTTCAAATTTGAATATACTATTTTTTATAACATTCCCAAACTATCATTATAACTAAACCATTGCACTAATTATGAAATACTATTTTGTCCTTTAGTAAGGGTATATTTGAAAATTCACTCTTATCAATACAATAAAAAACTATTAAAACCCCACTATCATAAAAAGTTAGATTCTTCATATACCCCATGTATTATGGGACGAAGAGAGTACTATTTTACCTTTGAAAATAGGATATATTGTTTTGATTCAATATTATTGAATGTCACCAACCCATTAAAATTTTTGAAGATTTAAATGTATGCGTTGTCAATCAAACAACCTTAAACTAAGTTTTTCTGCCAATGCCCAGTCTTCTTATTGGTCCATCTCCTAAACACTGTCAAGATTGTAATCTAATGTTTAAACCAACAAGAAATTCTAATCGGAACTTTCCTATGTTGATTTGTAGGCCATATATATATATATAGATCGATCAATTGACTCGATCCACTGTGAGAGACTTATTGTATAATACAACAAAATCATTTAATAAATTGATTCTTGAGGCCCATTGCACATATCCTAGTATTATCTGTTTTTCAACTTCTTCTTATTCTCTTTTATTTAATTTTTTTTTATCGATCATTGAATATCTGACAAATCATTTAATATATATATATATATGGACTGACACTCCATCTCAGCCAACCAAGGGGAGTGAAATATGCTAGTGGATACTTTTTTCAACCCCCATCATCTCTTTATCTCATCCACCAAATGTGACTTGACCAAATCAACATATCAACCTCAATTCCGCGTGATTTGATTTTTGATGACGGCAAGGGAACAATATTTGTGATAATTTAAATAATGATAAACTACATTGACCATTATTTAAAACAAATTAAGCATGGTAAACCACGTTTGAGATTTGAGTGTTTATTAATCTGTCCAAGTAATACTCTTAACATTTTCTTATTCATGTTGACGAAAGTTAATAGAATGACAATTCTATTATTCTCTAATATATAATGTAATATAATATATTATTCACCTCAAGAGATTGGTCTAGTAAAAAAAAAACCTGAATTCTGATACCTTATAAAATATCAAGTTTTAGGATCAATTCCTATTAAGTGCAAATAATTCTACTAATTGGGAGCATGAGTAATATAATATTATAATATATATATATATATATATATAATATTTATATATTCAAATAATTAGTCCATTTTCATATGAAATAATATTTATCTCTCTAGTAGCAAATTATAAACC